>PVJI01019673.1:0-30491 GCA_004026765.1 Micronycteris hirsuta | reverse complement strand
CACTTTATCTGCCCTTCCATTCTAAATGAAAGTTTTGCTGGATAGATTATTCTTGGTTGTAGGCCCTTGCTTTTCATGATTTGAAATATCTCTCTCCAGCCCCTTCTTGCTTGGAAGGTCTCCTTAGAGAAATCCGCTGACAGTCTTATGGGGATTCCTTTGTAGGTAACTGTCTCTTTTTCTCTTGCTGCTTGTAAGACTCTTTCCTTATTCTTGACCTTGGGTAATGTAATTATGATGTGCCTTGGTGTGTTCCTCTTTGGGTCCTGCTTCTTTGGGGTTCTCTGAGTTTCTTGGATTTCCAGGAAGCCTATTTCCTTTGCCAGGTCTGGGAAGTTCTCCTTCATTATCTGTTCAAAAATACGTTCAATTTCTTGGTCTTCCTCTTGTCCTTCTGGCAGCCCCATGATCCGGATATTGGGTCGTTTACAAATGTCTCTGAGGTTCCTGAGACCCTCCTCATTTTTTTGAATTCTTGTTTCTTCCTTCTGGTCCACCCCATTGGTCTGAGATCCAACTTCCTTTTTTTTCCTGTTGGTTCCCTGCAAATCTTCCTCCATTATCCTTATTGTATTCTTCATCTGTTCAATTATTTGCATCCACCTATCTTCCAGTTTTGTTAGCATTTTGATTACAAGCATTTTAAATTGCGCATCTGATAGGTTGACTATGTCGTCATCCATTGGTTGTAATTTGTTCTGATCTTTCATTTTGGCCATTTTCATTCTTTTTATCTCGGTGCACTTGTTGGCTCACAGGTGCCGGCAACCTGGATCGCTTTTTGGGTGACGTTGCCTCTGGGGGCGGGGCCTGGGAGGAAGCAATGGTGACCTCCGATCACCACGGGCTCCCGTTACTCCTCCGCTCCCTAGTTTCCCACTGCCTTTTCTGCCAGACTCGGTTCTGCTGGCTCAGCCCTGGTCTCTGTCCGGCAGTGTCCCCGGCTTGCAGGATTCACCTGTTGTTCGGGGCCATGCCCTGTTCAGGCACTGGCGGCGTGAGTCCCTCCATGAGAGCTGCCTCTCTCTCCATTCCTCCGCCCGGTTCTGCCCCACTTACCGGCCTGGATGTTCGTCTTCTCCTACCTCCTGGGTGTCGGACTTTCCTTCAGTTCGATTCTGTCCATTCTGGTTGTTTAATTTTTCGCTACTGCGTTCATTGTTTAGACACTCTGGATGTGCGGGCGGCGAGTGCATCCACCTACACTGCCATCTTGGCGGAAGTCTCCCTTCACCTTTTTAACCCATCCCTGTAACCCTCCTCCCCTAGCACTATTTGTTGACGAGACTGTTCTTTCCCATTTAATGGTTTTGGCACTCCAATCAAAATTATTTGACTATATAACTAAGGGTTAATTTCTGGGCTTTCAAGTCTACTTCATTGGTTTATGTGTCTGTGTTATTCCAGTACAACACTGTTTTAATTACTTTAGAGTTTTGAAATGGGAAAGTGTGAGCTTTCCAACCATGTTCTTGTTTTTCAATTTTTTTTGGGGGGGGCGGCTATTTGGTGGACCTTGAGATTCAATGTGAATTGTGAGATGTAGTTTTCTACTTCTGCAAAACTCCATTGGGATTTTATAAGGATTCCATTGAACCTGTAGATTGCTTTGGGTAGTATTGACATCATAACAACATTAAGCCTTCCAATCCATGAACATGAAATGACATTCCATTGTTTATGTCTTAATTTCTTTTTTTTTAGCGGCAGGTGTTTTTTCCCTGCCCCCCACCACCACCAAGTGGGACTGCTCAGATACACAACACACACAGGCATTAGCGTCAGGGGTGAGAACAGAACCCCTGGCCTCTGAAGGAAGACAGAACTCTCTCCCAATCCTTGGTCCCATGGTGAGAGATGGAAGAAGAGGATGGCTTCTTTTTCTGCCTTCACTGGGGACTGAGGGGGTCCATGAACAAACTACCCTTTCTACTTCTCAGCCAAGGAGAAGCCACCTTGATGACAGGTTTCATTCCAATTATTATATTAAGTGGAGAAGGGATTGGCCTGGTCTCAGACACTACAAGGTAAGATGCAAATGGTAAAGAAGTACAGTTTGGATTAGGCCATGACTAGGGGCAGGTGATACTTAGTATGTGTGTTGGGGGAAGAACAGTTACTGGGCTTCTGAGCTTTGTTGCCCTTGGCATAGCAGGAAGGAGAGGGGAGATGTATGGGGCTTATTGTTTGGCATTGATGATGTCCACAAATTCAGGCTTGAGGGATACACCACCACGAGGAAGCCATCCACATAACAACATGTACAAGAAGGACAGACAAGTACCTTCAGGATAGCTCTCATCTCTGAGGAGTAAGAGGGCAGAAATGAATGCAATGATATAAAGGGATTTAGCTGTATCTACAAATTTTTCTTTTTTAACAGGAAACCATAAAGATTTATACATTTGCTGTGCCTTTCTAATTTGAAATATGTTATAACTTAAACATTTTTAATTAAATAAAAGAAGTGTGAAAACGTGGGGTATCTAAAGCGTGGGGTACCTGTGGGCTAAGAGAATACAACTTTTCCTGTACTACCTCTGGGGTCATTAACCTGTACTGTCACCTCAGAGCTAATTCATTTTTGCTTGATGTGGCAGTAGGTAATCTAGAAAACCAGGTAAATAGTCACAGCTCTGCCCTCTGAGATCCTAAAAGCAGGGCTTTTACACTATTAAAATCTTCATACCAGTGAGCATTTACTTACTCCACATAATTCAGATTAACTCTTTTCATAATAATAATGTCCAATGAAACTCAATACAAAGATGCTTAGGAAAAAAGGAATATACTATCAGGAATACTCTCTTTTCAAATGGTTTGATGCTTCTAATAGTAGCTAAGCCAATAAATATGGGAAGTAGTTGTTTTTCAGGAAAATTTGTAATGCACTAATTTTGATGTTTTTTAAATAGCCCTATTTTCCTCCTGAGCTAAAAAGTGAAACAGAAGGTAAAAATTCAGACACCTCTTGAGATGTCAAGCCCATGGCTACTAGTTTCCAATATGGAATCTAAACAAGCACACAGAAATAACAGTTCTAAGAAGTAATTGGGGCAGTGTTCTTATTAAGGAAGGGTGCTGCTTAGAAAAATAAAGTGTTGAGGTATCAGGTTACCACTACAGTAGTGACTCAAAACAGAATATGCTAAAGTCTACATTTTTGTAAAGTTAATTTTCCCCCAGGAAAAGGCTAGATAATAATATTAATACTCTCCACAATACATATAATTTGCTACTGTCCACTTACAAAGCTATTCTTTTAAAACAATCATATAGAAAGAAGGAATGTAAAGAATCATATAAGTTTATCACAAGACAACTGTTTAACTCCATCAAAACTTTCATTTTAAAAGAATTTAGTGAAAAACATCTTTTAGCAACAAACGCTTTAGCAATTTTGGCATACAGAATGAATCACAAAATTTAAAGAGAACCAAGGAGACTACCATTAATTCATGAAGTAATCTCATTTACTTATGACTCTACCACCTAAGAACATCAGCTTCTCTAGTGCAACAGCTTAGCACTTACATCTAGCACACAGACAACACATTATAAGCATTTGTTGAATAAATGAATCTTCATTAAGTTTTTACTTCTGGCATTTTCTAGTTGGGATCAAGAAACTGCCATGCACTTAAAATCTCAGCAGGTCTTATTTCAATGAAATTGTATCATTTTGATTTTCATATCCTATTAAATCTTTTTTTTTTTAAATTCTCATCCAAGAACAATTTTTTCATTGCTTCTAGAGAGAGACGGAGGGATAGAGAAAAATATGGATGGAAGAGATAAACATTGATTGGTTGCCTCCGGTACATACTCCAACAGGGAATCAATCGTATACGTCCAGACTGGGAATGGAACCTGCAACGTAGGTATGTGCCCTGACCAGGAACAGAACCCATAACCCTTCAGTTACGGGACCATGTTCCAACCAGCTGACCCACACAAGCCATGCCCTACTGAAACCTTTTGATAAAAAGTTACTTTTCCCCAAAACAAAATGACATCTCCATGCAACTTAGCCTTAAGAAAAGGAACGTAAATTTATATACTATTTATTATACTAACTATATAGTAGTTTCTGGGTTCATGCTGAAACTAGAAAACTGACACAAGCTAAAATAATAACTATACCACAGTATAAACACTAAATGTTATCATAACATTATTCAGTATAGACACAAATTAAACTAAAGCAGTTCTGTTATGGATATTATCCAAGGGTTTTAAGTTCTTTAAAATAAATGTCACCATAAGGTAAATTTAGCCTCAAAAATGTCTCACAACATGAAATCTCAAGAAAATATTTTATGAGGCTTCAGATTATCATCTTAAAAAAATGGTTACCAAAAAAAAAAAAAAATGGTTACCTACCACAGCTATCATATACTTGGAATTATAATTAAAGATGCTCTTCTCTGGAGCTCTGGCAGTGGATTGAGCACAGGCTGGGAACCAAAGGGTCCCGGTTTGATTCCCAGTCAGGGCACATGCCTGGGTTGCAGGCTGGGTCCCCAGTGAGGGCCACGTGAGAGGCAACCATACATTGCTGTTTCTGTCCCTCTCTGTCTTCCTCCCTTCCCCTCTCTCTAAAAATAAAAACAAAATCTTAAAAAAAAATTAAAAAAAAACTGCAATAAACTCTTTAAAAAAAAAAAGATGCTCTTCTCTGTAACACAGCTAAATGTATCTCAATAACAAAAAAATGAATCAGGTATCAGGACTTCGTGTAGAATATGGCTAAGTCTAGAAACGTATTTCCTAATTACCATAAGAGAAAAAATTTCCATTTACATTCAGGTTCATAAAGAAAATGAAACAAATACATCCAAACAAATAGATTCAAAAGATGAGAGTCACTGAAAAAGTTAAAAATTGTTTTGAATATTCATAGAAAATTTCAAGATTACCACCCATGCAAAAAAAAAAGAAAGAAAGAAAACTTACAGAGAATGTTTTCCCACTGTTTGATACTACAACAGTATGAACTTCATCATTCAATTTTATTGAAAGCTCCCAGTTAGCCACTTGTGGTCTAACAACAGGCACTCTGGAGTAGAAAGAAAAGAAAAACAGTTAATAATTTCATACTTTTCCCTCTCAGTAAACTGATTTTCTTTTGACATTAAGGGTGAAGGGTATAACTTCCAAAGACTATATTTCAGGACATTTTATTTTAAAAGATTCTATACTTGAAAAAAACTAGAGAGATTAAAAAAAAAACAAAAAACCCACACACAGACACTCCATGGACAACAGCATTCATTCTGAGATCATTGTGATATCATCATGTACTTGAAATACCATCATTTATTCTGTGAATTTGGTTGCTTTATTTGTGACAGTTCTTCAAAGATTAACCTTCTTTAAGCAATATTAATTTCTTTTCAATATTTGATTACTGTACAAGACTTTTTTTAAAAAAGAACTATAATGTTAGTGTTTTCCGTATTGAGTTTGCAAAAAAAAACTGCACATAATTAACATATACAACTCAGTGAGTTTGGACATATTTAGTCACTCATGTTACCATCACCACAACCAAGGTAATAAACATTTCAATCACCTCCAAAAGTTTCCTTTTGTTTTGGGTTTTGTTTGTTTTTTTAATAAGAATACAAAGAACACCACTAATGCTGGCCTTATTTAACACACAGGGTTTTCTTATCAATATTACATGGTCCAGGAAAATTGGGTGAAGCAGCCAGAGACAATACCATTTTTAAAATACAAATATTCTACACAATTTTTTAAAATTTACAACATTGTAATGATTTCTGAATTAAACTAATTGAAGTATTGCATGTTTACATTATTTATAGTTGTGAAGTAGTATATTAACCACTAAATATGTAGTATTCAGACTCTGGCCTAAGTCATAGTTGTGAAAAAATGTTGTAGGTAATGTTTTAATCTAAACTACCTCCTTACCATCACCTATTTCAATAGAATTCTCTGAGTATTCAAAACTTTTAAAAAGTCATAGTCACAAAAAACTTTGAATATAAGCAAATCACTTCTAGGCATAATGTCTAATGGAGGATAATTAATCAATGAGGTGAATATTTTTATTCATCCCACTACTTATTGATTTATTTCCTGAAGATAAAGAAATGTTTTAAATACTATAGAAGTAAAAATTAAAGTAAAAAAATGCTTCAACAAATCAATAATAATTTATACTGTAAGCCTGAAGTCTTTCTTGGGAATGTGAAGAGGACTGATTTAGAACACAGAGCTTTGCACTTGAGAGCTGGAAAAACCAACAGGGGGAGAGAAGGAGAGGAGAGAGAAAAGAAGGCACGGCACAGAGAGAAGGAAAGGGAGGAGATTCCTGTGCATCAATTCCACCTCTATTTCGGCATTCTATTCCACAGGGCATTTGTTTGTTTATGTTTGTCTCCTCTGTTGGTCTGTGAGCTTCTAAAAGACCAAGATCATGCCTTATTTTTATGTATCCCAACCCCAGCACAGAGTCCAGAAAAAGGGCTGAGGTGATGGGAGAAACAGTAAAATTTGAGAACAACTATTATGTGTGTAGCTCTGTACAGCAGAGGCTGTGTCACCCAAGGGACACAGCATGAGCCACTGAAGGAGAGTGAACCTCGAGCTCCTAGATTACAACCTGACTGCTTTTGGACTCTGTAGATGACCTCATTAGACTTCCCTTTGTTCACCTTCAACTGGGATTAACACCTTGACTTCTCAGGGGTATTGTGATGACAGAAATACCCTCATAGCTAAATTACTGTGCAACATGGCTTTCTTAAATCTTTGGTGTTCTCCACATTAAGTTACTATCTTGCTCTAGACTGTTCCAAGATTTTCTACCTCAGATCAGGTTAAATCTTAAATTTATCTACCATTGAAGTTTATTAAAAAATCAGACCCCCGTCTTTGTATCCATTTTTATTTCTGGTTATTTTCTGACTTGGTTGGGCCAAGTTCTTCAACTACTTCTTAAACCAAACCAAGTGAAGCTAAGATGAGCAAGAGAAATCAGCACAGTGGTTACAAACTCAGACTCCGGTGACTTCTAGTTTGCCAATAATTAGTTTGACTTTGAGCAAACGTTCAAGTTTCAGTTTCCGTATGCACAAAATTAGGATAATCACAGTATCTGTATCATAGTGATGTATTGAGGATTAAAGTAAATAATGCGTGTAAATGTTAACTTTTATTGTTATTATTAGTCCCAACTCTAGGCCTATATTCTTGTTTCACCTCATAACTGAAATCCCTTTAAGGAAACTGAATTCCTTTTCTCTGCTTCTCAAACTAACAGATTTTTTCAAGAATATTCTCTCTCACATAAACTGTTCCCTAATTATAGTACAAACTTCAGTGATCTCCCTTCCACTTAACCTATATTATAGGTTTAACATTTTCATAATTTAGTGGCCCAATGGAGGTTAACTCTTTCAAAGTAAATGTAGAGACACTTTTTAGTTATGCAAAAAGCCCCTGTTTCCAGAGGAGCAGGGAATGTGTTGATCCCAACATCCTGTTCGAACCCAAAATGCCATTTCCCACAGAAAGCAATCTTACAGCTGATGGTAAGATATAGTTGCTTTTCTTCAGAACCTAACTACTATTTATTTTTCCACTCTTATTTTGATCCACATCTGTTTCATATAAGTTATAACCTCCCAAGAGGGAACTTGTAGCACAGGGTCTTTTGAGTGAAAATGCTGACGTCTCATTTCAGCCCATTCTCTTCCTAACAATGTCCCAAGGATCTCAATCCTTTGGAACCAAAATTCCCACAATTGTAAGATAGGGACCAGAGCAAAGTTGGAGAGGTAAGAGGGGAAAGCTGTTGCTTCTTGTCAGCACATAACCCTGAAGTGGCACTCCTCTAAAATTTCTTTTACAGTGATATGTTAGTAGGATATAGGGAAGAGGTTTCACTGTGAAAGCAAAACCTTGAAATACTAAGAAAAGTCAGTCAATGTGGAAACTCTTTATGAATTCACTGTTTCACAAACAAAATTTGCTAAGATTTCTTCTGGCTTTTTGTAAGTTTTAAAATAGTTTTGTTTTTAAATAAAATGGGTAGGGTTGGGCATATAGGCCCAATATAAATGTCTATAAGCTCTGTAGTAGAAATGAACTATAATAAACTATAAATAAAAATAATAATACACTGTCCCAGTCCAGGCAGAACTAAATCCTTTCTGCAAACCCTGAGGAGCCCCTCTCTCCCCAAACATGGCCAACAAGGGACCTTCCTATGGCATGAGCCATGAAGTGCAATCCAAAATTGAGAAGAAGTATGAAGAAGAGCTGGAGGAATGGCTGGTGGGACGGATCAGACCGTGGGCGCCTGGGCTTCCAGATCTGGCTGAAGAATGGTGTGATTCTGAGCAAGCTGGTGAACAGCCTATATCCTGAAGGCTCCAAGCCAGTGAAAGTGCCTGAGAACCCACCCTCCATGGTCTTTAAGCAGATGGAGCAGGTGGCTCAGTTCCTGAAGGCAGCTGAGGACTATGGGGTCAACAAGACCGACATGTTCCAGACTGTTGACCTCTTTGAAGGCAAAGACATGGCAGCAATGCAGAGGACCCTGATGGCCCTGGATAGCTTGGCAGTGACCAAGAATGACGGGCATTACTGTGGAGATTCCAACTGGTTTATGAAGAAAGCCCAGGAGCATAAGAGGGAATTCACAGATAGTCAGCTACAGGAGGAAAAGCACGTCATTGGCTTACAAATGGGCAGCAATAGAGGAGCCTCCCAGGCTGGCATGACGGGATATGGAAGACCCCAGCAGATCATCAGTTAGAGGATGAGGGCCAACCCCCCAGCCCTGCCCTTCCCCAGCTCACTGGCTGCAGTCATTGTGCCTAGCCCACCGTACCCACAACTGTACAGTCCTTCAGCCCCAGCCAAGTTTCCAGGCTCTGAGGCTCCATCACTGAGCAAAGGGGACTGTGCTTGGGCAACTCCCTCCGGCCCCTCAGCCCGACTTCTGACCCCAAACACTGCTCCCCAGACCTCTTTCTAGCTCCCTCGCCATCTCTACTGTCTCTCCCATCCTGAGCTGAGCAGGGGGAGGTTTGGGCTGGGGGTGGCCTGGGTATGGGGCACGGCCACTGTTCTCCTTGCACATGCCCATTGAAGGAAACTCAGCCCAACCTCCCCCCAATTTTTGCTGGAATATTTTGGGGGTTGAAATTTGAAAAGGAAAAAAGTATACATTAATCTTTTCTCAGGAAAAAAAAATAATAATAATACATACCAACCTAAAAGTACATATGCGCTATTTCTTCAAAATTACTGAAACCACATTAACAATGATAGATATCAATTCTATCACCATAAACATGTTTATAATGGTAATAAATATCTAAAGTTATATTTTAAATTTTTGAGAAGAATTACATTTATCTAGTAAATCCAAAATAGTCTCAGAGAAGATTTTTATAAATGACTCTCTAGAAAAGAGGGGGAAAAACTGTTGGAGCTTCACTCAACTCATAGTAATAATACTCAGAAAACAGCTACCTTTACTGAGGTATGTATCTAAGTGAAAGAGGTTGCTATCTAATCAAAAATTTCATCTGTACAACTTAGTAGTTACCTGGAAAGCTGATATAATTTAAGCTACCACTTCAAAACACAAACGACTCCCCAAACAAACAAACCAACACACAGTGAGTCCTGGCCAGGTAGTTTAGTTGGTCACAGCACTGCCCTGATACACCAAGGTTGTGTGTTTGATCCCCAGTCAGGGCACATACAAGAATCAACCAACGAATGCATAAATAAGTGGAACAACAAAGCGATGTTTCTCTCTCTCTCCCCTCCCTTTCTCACTCTCTCTCAAATTAATAAAAATTTTTTAAAAGCAGCAAAAAGGAATTCACATAAACAGCTACTCACAAAGCAAATCAAATAATAGTTCTCCCCCAGACGTGTTTACTTTGATTATCATCAACCAGCTAGAATGAATATGCTCAATAGAACTATTTTTTCTATATTTTATGACAAAAACTATCAGTGGGTTGTCACAAATATTCATACTAATACATTAAGCTCACTGAAACATTTTAGTCAAAATAAAATACATGTAAGACTAACTCAAATACATTGCTACTACATGTCATATTTTAAAGCAGGTTTTATGTGAACATAACTAAAAGCATCTTCAGTTAGCAGGGATTATAAACATCTCAAAATCATATTATCAGACCCTCAGAAAAGCTGCTTTGCAACTGTGCCATTACCTATTTCACAGTGAAATACTGAGTTAAAACAATGTTAGTGGTTAAAGAATCATTAAGCAATCCTTCATCATAACTTTCACAGTAGGTGGCCTGTAAAATGATCAAGAATAATATGCTACATTCCATGGCCACAGAGGTCAGCTTCTGCATAAAAATCCGTGCAGGAAAAAAAGGCCTTCAGAAAAGTGGGCCATTCATCTGAACCAAGTTCAGAGAATTTCCAGCACAGTGAAAAGATATGTTATGCAAGCACATAGATGTATTCAGTGGGGGTAGACAGAACCAGCTACATGGAGACTACAAAGGAGCCCTCCCATGGCTCATGAATAAGTCGAGGAAATGATCAGAAAAAAAAGAGAGAAATGTTTAGACAGATGGCCCACTTTAAATGCCTGAGACGGGACATAAGCAATTTTAATGAAACTTTAGATCTAGCATATGAATTGTTTCGTATTTCCTCCAGGAAAAAAGAACCCCAAGTAAGACAAAAATTCAGTAATTCACTGAAAAACCCACTTTTAAGGAAGTTGGGATGGAGGAAGAGTCACAAATACAAGTTTTATTAGTGCAATAAACTCATATAAAATTCTTCACAGAGCCATCAGCTATTAGGATGAATATAAAATGCATGGAATGAACAGATTAAAGGAATTTTAAACACAAGTCTACTGCCAAACCAAACAAAAATCCAAGCCATATTATATGAGAACTTACAACACTCCAACATTAAAGTTTATCACTACAGAAGAAAGACAAAAGCAGCATTTTCAGAGGACCTGTTCAAAGCTAGAAACTGTTACAGTGCAGGAGTGGAATTTTGCCTATACACAATTTAAAATGTGTACATTCACACATATAAGTCCTTGTAAAACATCATATATCACAAAACAGTGCCTAGAAATAGTTAGGGAACACACCCAAGTTTGGTGTCATTAATATTACAAATACTTACACAAATAAATTAATCTAGAAATGAATAATAATGTTTTCATAATCTTGTATATTTTCATATTATGCATACCCTATTTCTATCTTCCACTAATTAGGATTTAAGGTTATCAGTTTAAACTTTGGGCACAACTGGTCAGGAAGGCCATATACGAAGTCTATCCAGAAAGTATCTATCATGTACTATGAAAAATAGA
Source organism: Micronycteris hirsuta (assembly GCA_004026765.1). NCBI lineage: Eukaryota > Metazoa > Chordata > Mammalia > Chiroptera > Phyllostomidae > Micronycteris > Micronycteris hirsuta. The sequence continues at coordinate 19,108 of PVJI01019673.1, read as the reverse complement.
GACATTTACTGAAAAAGATACAAGCTGATACAAGGAACACTGTACACAGGACAATGATGCCTCAGTCTCCTTCAAAGTAGGCACCTTGGGACCTCACACAGTTCTCCCAATTGCCATCAGCTAACCTGTTCTATTTTCCAGAATCTCACCAACAGTCTGAAATCTCTTCCTTATCAAAGGTGATTTTAGTTTTGGGAAAATCCAGAAATTGCAAGGTGCAAAATATGGGGTTTCAGGAGGCTGAGTCACCTGGGTGATTTAATGTTTCACCAAAAAACTCTGCACGAGACGTGATACATGAGTGGGTGCATTGTAATGATGAAGCTGCCAATCACCAGTTGCCCATAGCTGTGGCCTTCTGAATCATTTGAGTAGTTTCTGCAGAGGAATGTTCAAGCTTAACACAAAATTTGATGCAGATTAGTTGCTTTACTTGCTCAGTCATTTTGAATATGGGAGCCACACAGTACACATGCTCAGTCAACTGTGTCTATCACCCCCACTGACTAGAAGAGTGAAGTCATCGTTGTTCAAACATGTGCATTCCAATCCACTCTCCTTGGCTGCCAGGTTACATCGATGTTGTACAAACTATTTTTGTTATATTAACAATGGTTGAACTTTTTCCAGACAGACCTCGAAGTATAGCCATCAATCCCACATGCTCTAGCGTCTGACTGACTACTGAGCACCGACCACCAAAACTATGTGACTATCTGCTTTGTGTCCCAGTTTCCCTCTCAGTGAGAAAAAGATAATAAAAATACCCAACTCATATGTTGACTAAATGAGATAAAAGAAATGGAATGCTTAGACCAGTGCTTGGTACAAAAATGCTACATAAGAGTTATCATCAGCATCATTATCATAATTTGGTACAATAATATCTGAAATTCTCCTATATTATTTCAATAACTCTGTTATTTTTAGATATTAATATACATTTTATACACAGTGAAATCAAAAAATCTTGATTTCCACCATTTACCTTTCCAGTGGAAATGCCCCCTCCCCAAAATAGTTTAACTGTCAATTAGACTAAAGCATAACATAAACAGACTCCAAATATATATACTCTTATGAGTGGCTGTTTTTTGTTTGCCCAATATAATGTCTCTGAGTCTCACTCATATTGAATAGTCCATTCTGATTTTATTGCTGAGTAGTAGTCTATTGTTCAAGCGCACTAAAATCAGCTCATCTTTTTGTTGAAGGATGTTTAGGTTGTTTCCAGTTAGGGGCTCTTATGAATAAATCTATAAATGTTCTTTATACAAGTTTTTTTTGAGGATGTATGGTTCTTATGGATAAAAAATATAGAATTGGAAACACTAAGGTAAACATATGTTTAATTTTGTAAAAACTTCCACACGTCTTCCAAAATATTTAAAACAAATCTATACTCTCACCAGCAATGTAATTTGCTCCATATCCTTGCCATCATTTGGTGGTGTTAGTCTACCGATACTTTTAGCCATGCTAGTGACTGAGAAACCACATCTCATTACAGTTTAATGTGCTTTGCCTTATAACTAATAATGTTAAGCACCAAACATTAGTGTATATTGGCCATTTGTACTGAAATTTTTCTCTGTTTTAAATTAGGATGATGCCTGGCTGGTGTAGCTCAGTGGATTGAGCGCGAGCTGGGAACCAGAGGGTCCTGGTTCGATTCCCAGTCGGGGCACATGCCTGGGTTGCGGGCCAGGTCCCCAATGAGGGCCATGTGGGAGACAACCATACATTGCTCTTTCTCCCCTCCCTTCTCCTCTCTCTGAAAATAAATAAATAAAATCTTAAAAAATAAATAAATAAAAAATAAATAAAAATAAGTTAGGATGATGGCTTTATTATTATTGATTTGGGGGAGCTCTTTTTCTGTGGCTTGCTTATTAATTTTCTTTATAATATCTTACCTTCAGCAGTTTCTTTAAATTAATGGACTTAATTTATTATTTATTTACCTTTAGAGAAAGAGGAAAGGAGAGAGAGAAACATCAGTGTGCAACACATCAATTGGTTGCCTCTCACATGCCCCAAACGAGGAACCCAGGCATGTGCCCTGACGGGGAATTGAACCAGAAACCTTTTGCTTCATAGGCTGGCGCTCAATCCACAGAGCCACACCAGCCAGGACTGGACTTAATTTTTTAGAGCAGTTTTACATTTTCAGAAAAATTGAGCAGGGATAAAACCTGCCACCTAGATATGTGCCCTGACTGGGAATTGAACCCACAACCCTTTGGCTACTGGACAACACTCCAATCAGCTGAGCCACACCAGCCAAGGCCATGATAGAGTCTCCTTTAAGAATGTATCTTCTCATCCTGGCCAGGTGGCTCCGTTGGTTGAAGCATCATCCCAAATACAAAATGTTGCAAGGTCGATTTCCGGTCCAGGTACCTGAGTACCTGGTCAACCATACCTGAGTTGTGGGTTCAAGCCCTGGTCAGGGTGTGTCCAGGAGGCAACCGATTGATTTATCTCTCACATCAATGATTCTCTCTGTCTCCACTCCCCCATCCCCTCTTCCACCCCTTTCTCTCTAAAAATCAATAAAACAAATTTTTGGATGAGGATAAAAAAAGAATATTTCTTCTCAGAATTATGCAATATTTATATGACTGTTCTCAATTTAGTGACATGAATAACCCTTGCAAGTAGAGTTCCTGGTACACATGTGAAATCCAGTATTCTCCTCTCTTTTCTTCTCTGTCTTTGAATGTAATATAATGTTAAAACAGCACAGAAAAGTCCCAGTTCCTGTAAAAATGGCAGGGTAGCTTATTTCTAACTAACCCCCTCCAATTATAAACTCTGGAGAAGATATGTAATACACAACAACTTTTAAAAATTATGAACAGCCCATTGACATAAAATTCACACATCATAAATTCAACCCATCTGAAGTACACAATTCAATGGGTTTTCATATAGTCACAGAATTTTGCACCCATCACTGCAAGCATTTAAAAAATACTTTCATAATCCCCAAAAATGAAACTCTGGATCCATCAGTAGTTACTCCACATTCCCCCGCCTATCTCTGCAGCTCTACATGACTGCTAATGCCCTTCCTATTTCTATAAAATTGCTTATTTCTAGACATTTCATATAAATTGAATCATAAAATTTGTGGTCTAGAGGACTTCCGGCCAAGATGGAGGAGTAGGTAGACACACCGTGCCTCCTCACACAACCAAAAGAAGAAAAACAACAATTTAAAAAACAAAAAACAGCCAGAACTGACAGGAAATCGAACTGAATGGAAGTCCGACAACCAAGGAGTTAAAGAAGACACGTTCAGAGCCCTGGCTGGTGTAGCTCAGTGGATTGAGCGCGGGCTGGGAACCAGACGGTCCCGGTTCGATTCCCCGTCAGGGCACATGCCTGGGCCGGGTCCCCAGTGAGGGCCATGTGAGAGGCAACCATACATTGCTGTTTCTCTCCTTCTCTGTCTCCCTCCCTTCCTCTCTCTAAAATAAAAAAATAAAATAAAATAAATATTTAAAAAAAAAAAAGAAGACACGTTCATCCACACCAGTAAGTGGGAGGGAGCTGGGCAGAGAGTACGCAGAGAGACTGCGGTTTGTGGAACAGCACCAGCAACGCTGCAGCTGCCCTGAGAGGCCCACGGCAGGCATGCCTGGCCAAAACGTGGCCAGCACAGTCATCGAAACCCGTGGATGGCCCACCTGGTCCCAGCGAGGCTGAGACTGGTGGACTGGGCAGTCCCTCATTCACGCCCAGATAAACCATGAGAAAGAGCTGGGGAGCAGACCAGACTGCACTGCCCACCATTACCTGGAAATAAAGCCTCAAACCACTGATTGAAAACACCTGTGGGAGTGGGAGAAACTCCCAGACTCCCAGGAGAGTTCATTGGAGAGACCCACAGAAACTCGGAACTACGCAAGCCTGTCCACCTACCCCGGGAGCTTGCACAGAAGGGCCCAACTTGCTTGTGGGTAGCCGGGGAAGTGCAGAGAATGAGCAAGCGCCATTGTTTGTTCAGGCCCTGCCCCACAGGCAGCATCACACCACAGCCACATGGTTACCCCAACCTGGTGAACACCTAAGGCTCTGCCCCTTAAAGTAATAGGCACCCCGAGGGAAAAAAAAAATGGCCCGAATGAAAGAACACATCAAAGCCCCAGAAAAAATACAACTAAGTGACGAAGAGATAGCCAACCTATCAGATGCAGAGTTCAAAACACTGGTAATCAGGAAGCTCACAGGATTGGTTGAAATTTGGGCACAATTAGAAGAACAAATGAAGGATACACTAAAAGAAATGAGGAGAAATGTGCAGGGAACCAAGAGGGATGAGAAGGAAACTGGGACTCAAATCAAGGGAGTGAACGAGAAGGTAGAAAAAAACATTCAACCAGAAAAGAATGAAGAAGCAAGAATTCAAAAAAATTGAGAAGAAGCTTAGGAACCTCCAGGACATCTTCAAAAGTCCCAACATCCTAGTCATAGGGGTGCCAGAAGGAGAAGAGAAGACCAAGGGATTGAAAACTTATTTGAACAAATAATGAAGGAGAATTTCCCCAGCTGGCAAGGGAAATAGACTTCCAGGAAGTCTAGGAAGCTCAGAGAGTACCAAAGAAGATGGATCCAAAGAGGAACACACCAAGGCACATCATAATTACATTACCCAAGATTAAAAATAAGGAGAGAATCTTACAAGCAGCAAGAGAAATGGAGACAGTTACCTACAAAGGAATTCCCATGAGACTGTCAGGTGATTTCTCAAAAGAGACCTTGCAGGCAAGAAGGGGCTGGAAAGAAGCATATCAAGTCATGAAAGGCAAGGACCTACATCCAAGAATACTCTATCCAGCAAAACTTTCATTTAGAATGGAAGGGCAGATAAAGTGCTTCCCAGATAAGGTCAAGCTCAAGGAGTTCATCATCACCCAGCCTTTATTATATGAAATGTTAAAGGGATTTACATAAGGCATGGAGGGATATCAACAGGGGAGTGGGAGGGGGAGAGAGGGGGAAAAATACAGAGAATAAGTAGCATAAGCAGTAGGTAGAAAACAGACAGGGGGAGGTTAAGAATAGTATAGGAAATGTAGAAGACAAAGAACTTATGTGTATGACCATGGACAAAAACTAAAGGGCGGGGAATGGGGGGGAGGGGAATAAAGGGTGGGAATGGGACAACTGTAATAGCATAATCAATAAAATATATTAAAAAAAATTTGTGGTCTATTGTGACTACCTTTTTCATTTAGCATAATGTTTTCAAATGTCATCCATGTTGTATAAAGTATCAATATTACATTTATTTTTTATTGATGACTAATATTCCATCATATAAGGATGCCAAATTTTATTTAATATATTAAATATATATGTATATATTCATCATTTCATGGACAGAAGTGTTGTTACCACTGGTTGCTTATTATGAAAAATGCCATTCTGGATATTTGTATACAAGATCTCTGTGGACATATGATTTCACTTCCCTTGGATATATACCAAAGAGTAGAATAGCTGGATCATGTTTTAACATCTGACATTTTGAGAACCTGTCCAATTATTTCCAGGCTTGTAACACTTTACTCATAAATTCCCTCCAGGAATATATGAGGGTTCCAATTTCTACATATCCTCACCAATACTAATTTAATTTCTTTTTGATTATAGCCATCCTAGTGGCTATAAACTGGTTTCAAACCATGGGGGATTTTTTAAAATTGTTTTTCCATTACCATTTATCCCCTTATATACTATTCCACCTCCACTCATCAACCCCTCACAATCACCACTCTATTGTCCATGTCCATGAGTCCTCGTTCCTTTTAGCTCATTCTCTCACCCCTCACCCCACGGCTCTCAGCCAGCTCTCTGAGTCTGTCTCCACTTTATTAGTTCAGTTTGTTCCTTAAATTCACATATGAGGGAATTCATTCTCCTCATGACTAATGACATCAGCTTGTTGGCCATTTGCATATTTCATTAGGAAAAAATTCTACTCATGTCTTTTGCCCATTTTTAAACTGTGTTATTGTCTTTATTATTGAATCACAATATTTTACATTTTCTAGACAAAAAGTCTATCAAATATATGATTTTCAAGTATTTTCTCCCATCGTATAGGCTGCCTTTTGACTTTCTTGATGCTATATTTTAAAGCACAAAAGTTTTAAATTTAGATAAAGTTCAATTGGTCTATTTTTTTCGTTTTGTTGCTTGTACTTTGGCATTTTGCATAAGAAAAAGTTGCCTAACCAAAGGTAACAAAGATTAATTTCTATGTTTCCTTCTAAAAGTTTTGTAGTTTATCTCTTTTAGATCTATTATTTGAATTATTTTTTGTGTATTGTGTAGGGAGTAAACCAATTTCATTCTTTTTTATGAAAATATCCAGTTATAAACCATAGAAATGATCCCTGGAATTTCCTCAGAAAACTAAAAATGGAACTGCCTTTTGACCTAGCAATTCCACTGATGGGATGATACTTTAAGAATCCTGAAACAGCAATTCAAAAGAACCTATGAACCCCAATGTTCATAGCAGCACAATTTACAGTAGCCAAGTATTGGAAGCAACATAAGTGCCCATCAGTAAAATGAACGGATCAAAAAATCACACTACATCTACACAATGGAATTCTATACAGCAGAAAGAAAGGAGCCCCTACCCTTTGCAACAGCATGGATGGAACTGGAGACCATTATGCTAAGTGAAATAAGCCAGGCAATGAAAGACAAATACCGTATGATCTCACCTATAAGTGGAACCAACAAATCAACAAATCAAACAAGCAAGCAAAATGTAACCAGAGACATTGAAATAAAGAACAAACTGACAGTAATCAGAGGGGAGGTGGGAGGGGATAATGGGGGAAATGGGGGAAGGGCTGTCAAGGAACATGTATGAAGGACACATGCAAAAAGCCAAAGGTGGATAGGATGGAGGGTGGGATGTAGGGAAGGCTGGCATGGGGGGGAGTGGTAGCAGGGAAATGGAGAAAACTGTACTTGAACAACAATAAAAATATTAAAAAATACAAATTTTTTTAAAAAAGTTATTATAAAATCTGAAGTAATTTGAACCACAGGCTTTCACTGCAGTCTGCATTTTTCTTCCTAGTTTTTGTCTTAAAAAATTTAAACATATGAATATTTATTGTCATCTTTTTAAAATGTGGAATTAAAATTGTGTTTCAGAGAAGGAGAGAATCTTAAAAGCAGAAAGAGAAAAGGAGACGGTTACCTACAAAGCAGTGCCCATAAGACTATCAGCTGATTTCTCAAAAGAGACCATGATCAAAATTTATAGGGGACATGGAATGATCAGATCGTAAGGAGAGTGCTTTGGGACAATAAAGTCCCTGGGACCAGAGCTGTGACTGGGGCGGCTGCAGCCCCAGGCCCAGCACCTGTGGGGTCTGCTGCAAGATTCCTGGGAGAGAGCCAGGCTGGGCTGTGTGAGAGGCCAGGTGCTTGTTTGGATTGGAGGGCTTAAATAGGAGGAATTTTCCAAAGAGAAAAAGAGAAAAAAAGAGGCACTCTGAGGATCTTTGGGGAACTCACTGCAGCAGCCTCCCACCTCCTGTGTCCATGCACCACACAGCCCCAGATAAGTGCGCGCCCAATGTTCCGATGCCCAGGGCGCCCCGCCTCCACCCACTACAGAAACACCGGGGACAGCACACAACCAGTGGCCCCCGGCCCGGCAGCGGCTCACCCAAGCCCAATCCAGGGACATCTGGGATGGTGTGCGTCTGGTGATTCGAGGCCTAGTTGTGGCCGACCCACGCCAACTCTAGAAACTCCAGGGACAGTAAACACCTGGTGATCCGTGGCCCACCTGCGCCAACTCCAGAAGCACTAGGAGCGATGCAAACTGGTCTGCAGAGCTCACACCTGGGGCACCGTGGATGGAGTGCCTCCCAGCCATACCCATCGCCCGGAACCCTTAGGCCCACTGGCTGTGTAGGAGAAAGGCGGAAGCACCCCCAGAGGAGAGCTGAAGTCCCTGGAAACACTTGACTCAGTGGGGGCCTGAACTACCCTGAAGAGGCGCTGAGACTCCCTGGCATCTAGGTCAGCAAAGAACATGAAGACAGTGTGTGAGGCCCGACTGGTGTAGCTCAGTGGATTCAGTGCAGGCTGGGAACCAGAGGATCCCGGTTCGATTCCCAGTTGGGGCACATGCCTGGCTTGCAGGCCAGGTCCCCAGTGAGGGCCATGTGAGAGGCAACCATACATTGCTCTTTCTCCCTCCCTTCTCCTCTCTCTGAAAATAAATTAAAAAAAAAAAAGAGAAGAATGCATGAGTTGCCCCTAACTGGTGCACCTCAAAGACAGCACAACTGGTGGATTAAAGGACTAGGCTAGGTGCAGAAGGGCACCTACGAACTGGGCTGGAGGCTGGACCACAGCGAACAGTGCAGCTCAGGAAGGGAGAAAAGAGAAACCAATCCCTCCCCAGCCTGATGCGGCCAGGAAGACCAGCAGAATAGGCCTAAGTAGTTTACAGCGAGCAGAAGGCCATTTTTTTTCCTTCCCTAATTCCTTCTTCCTTTCTGCCCTTCTTTCTTTTTTCATTCCTTTTTCCTTCCTTTCCTTTATTCTTCCTTCTTACTGCCTCCTTTTATTTTTTTAATTTAAATTTTTTTCTTTTAATTCCTTCTTCCTTTCTGTCCTTTCTTTTTAATTCCTTCTTCCTTCCTTTCCTTCTTTATTCCTTCTTCCTTCCTTATTTTTCTTAAATTCATTCTTCCTAACTTTCCTTCTCTTTCTTCACACTTTCTTCCTCCCTTCCTTACTTTCCTTTTTTTATTCCTTCTCCCTTCCTTCCTTCCCCTTTTTTCCCCCTCTTCTTTTCCCACAGGTGAGATATTAAAACTTGGAGCTGTGAAAACACCAGAGTTAGACCCAAAAGGGGTCAACCAAAAAAACGGAGACAGTGAGACAAATTTCACTTTGCTACTTGAGAGAACTTGCAAGGTGGGAGGAGTGAACACCAGTACACCTGCTAGAAGAGGAAACTCACCAACAAAGGACCCACCAACATATAACAATGGAAGAAGGTGAAGGAGGGAGTGGAACCCACACTAACCTCAATACAGGACCAACCTGGAGATACAACAAATTGGTGGGAAAATTACCCACAAAAAACTACTGAACAAGAGTGAGAGAGAAACCTCAAAACCTTGTTCACAGAGTAGAATCAGCTTCAACTCAACCTGTTCACACCTCCACAACAGAATACTAGTTGCGGTGGATGGAGTAACCATCAGTTAACCAGATGGAAGAAAGATCACACCAAAGAAAGACCCAACAAAAATCAAAACCCAAAGACATACAGAGAGCCAACATAAATGACACCCCAAGACCACAAGCTCAGGAGATTAAGGATAATGCACCACTGACTCTCACAGGTATTCTACCATAGAAGTTCATACCAAAAACCAAAGGAGTCAGAAAAAATTAATTTAAGAAGCAGAAGCTAACAAGAAGAGTCTCACAAACAATGGGAAGACAAAGAAACAATGCCCAAATGAAAGGAGAGCAGGAAGCCTCACAAAGAATGCTAAATGAAATAGAGGCAAGTCAACTATCAGATATGGAGTTCAAAGCAATGGTTATCAGGAAACTCAACGAGCTCACAAAGAATTACCAGAAACTACAGGGAAACTACAATGAACTCACTGCAAACTATATCAACATGAAAAAGAAAACAGAAACTATCCAATAGAGCCAAGAGGAAATGAAGAATATAACTTCTAAACTGAAGAACACAGTAGAAGGAACCAAAAGCAGGCTTGATGAAGCGCAGGATCAGATCAGCAAGCTAGAAGACAAGGGAGAAAAAAACACCCAGAAAGAGGAAGAAAAGGAAAAGAGGCTCAGAAAGAATGAAGAGGGAGTAAGGGAAATGCAGGACAACATGAAATGTAATAATATCCATATACAAGGGATACAAGAAGGAGAAGAGGAGCAAGGATAGAAAACCTGTTTGAAAAAATAATGATGGAAAACTTCCCTAATCATATGAGAGAAAAAGTCACACAAATCCAGGAAACACAAAGGGTACCCAATCAAGACAAGCCCAAAGAGGCCCACTTAGAGACATGTCATAATTAAAATGGCAAAATTCCAAGACAAAGAGAGAATCTTAAAGGCAGCAAGGGCAAAACAGGAAGTAACATACAAGGGAGCCCCAGTAAGACTAGCAGCTGACTTCTCAATGGAAACGCTCCAAGCCAGAAGAGAATGGCAAGAAATATTCCAAGTAATGAGAACCAGAGTCCTGTAACCAAGACTAATTTAACCACCAAGGCTCTCAATTAAAATGGAAAGCCAAATAAGGAGCTTCCCAGACAAAAGAAGCCTCAAAGAATATACCTCCTCCAATCCAACTCTGCAAGAGATGCTAAAGGGTTTGCTTTAAGAGCAAGAAGAAAAACAGTGAAAGAGAGAGGAACACAGGTACGAAAAAATGGCATGTATAAGTACCTATCAATAATAACCTTAAATGTAAATGGATTAAATGCTCCAATCCAAAGACATAGAATACCTGAATGAATAAGAAAGTACACCCCACACATGTGCTGCCTACAACAGACCCACCTCAGGACAAAAGACCTACACAGATTGAAAGTGAAGGGCTAGAAACAAATTTTCCAAGCCAACAGACAGGGAAAAAAAGCCAGGGTAGAAATACTCTTATCAGATAAAACAGACTTCAAAAAAAAGGACCATAAAGAGAGACCCAGAAGGACACTTCATAATACTCAAGGGAAGAATCCAACAAGAAGACATAAACATTGTAAATATACGTGCACCCAACATAGGAGCACCCAAATATATAAGGAAAATCTTGGAGGACTTCAAGAAAGATAGTGACAGCAACACAATTATAGTAGGGGACTTTAACACCCCACTGTCAAAAATGGACAGATCTTCCAAACAAAATATCAACAAAGATATTGTGGCATTGAACAATGCCCCAGATGAAATGGACTTAACTGATACATATAGAGCCTTTCACCCAAAGAAACTAAATACACATTCTTTTCAAATGCACACGGAACACTTTCAAAGATAGACCACATGATAGGACACAAAACAAGCCTCAACAAATTCAGGAAAACTGAAATCATATCAAGCATTTTCTCCAACCACAAGGGACTGAAATTAGAAACCAACCCCAAGGAAAAAACCCTAAAACACTCAAAATCATGGAGATTGAATAGCATGCTATTAAACAATGTTGGATCGAGAATGAGACAAGGGAAAAAATCAAAAAGTTTCTCGAAACAAATGAAAATGAACTCACAACAAACCAAAACTTATAGGACACAGCTAAGGCAGTCCTGCGAGGGAAGTTCATAGCGATATAGTTGTACCTAAAAAAGATAGAAACATTTCAAATAAACAACCTAACCCTATGCCTATAAGAACTAGAGGAACAACAACAAAGATAGCCCAGAGAAAGTAGAAGGAAGGAAATAACCAAGATCAGAGCACAATTAAATGAATAGACTAAAAGAACAATTCTAAGGATTAATGAATCCAGGAGCTGGTTCTCTGAAAAGATAAATAAAATCAACAAGACTTTAAGCAGGCTCATCAAGAAAAAAAGGGAGAGGACCCAAATAAACACAATCAGAAATGAAAAAGGAGCGATTACAACTGATGCCACAGAAACACAAAGAGTTGTAAGAAATTACTACAAAGAACTGTATGCCAAGAAATTTGAAAACCTAGGTGAAGTGGACAAATTTCTAGAAAAAATATAATGTTCCAAAACTCAATGAAGAAGTAGCAGAAAGCCTGAACTGACCAATAAGAGCAGACGAAATTGAAGCAGTAATAAAAAAACTCCCAACACACAAAAGCCCTGGACCAGATGGTTTCACAGGTGAATTCTACAAAGCATTTAAGGAAGAGCTAACCCCTATCCTTCACAGACTATTCCAAAAAATTCGAGAAGATGGAAGTCTCCCAAACTCTTTTTATGAAGCCAGAACCATTCTGATCCCCAAACCAGATAAAGACACAAGAAAGAAAGAAAACTTGAGGCCAAAATCGCTGATAAACATAGATGCTAAAATCCTCAACGAAATATAGGTAAACCACACCCAGCAATACATTAAAAAGATCATACACCATGATCAAGGGGGATTCATCCCAGAGATGCAAGGATGGTACAATACTCGCAAAACAATAAATGTAATACATCACATAAACAAAAGCAAAGACAAAAATCACATGATCATATCAATAAATGTGGAAAAAGCATTTGATAAGTTACAGCACCCATATGTGATAAAAACACTGAGCAAAGTGGGAATAGAGGGAGCATTTCTCAACATAATAAAGGCCATATATGAGAGACCTACAGTCAACATCATATTCAGTGGGCAACAACTAAAATCTTTCCCACTAAGATCAGGAACAAGACAAGGTTGACCACTATCACCACTTCTATTCAACATTGTATTGGAAATTTTAGCCACAGCAATCAGACAAGAAAAGGAAATAAAAGGCATCCAAATTGGACGAGAGGAAACAAAACTGTCATGGTTTGCAGATGACATGATAGTGTACATAGAAAATCCTATAGACTCCACTAAAAATCTACTTGACCTAATAAATGAATTTGGAAAAACAGCAGGACACAAAGTCAATATTCAGAAATCAAAGGCATTTTTATGTACCAATGATGAAACATCAGAAGAAGAAATCGGGAAAAAATCCCATTTGGTATAGCATCAAGAAAAATAAAATACCTAAGGATAAACCTAACCAAGGAGGTAAAAGACCTGTATGCAGAAAACTACACACCACTGAAGAAAGAAATCAAGGAAGATACAAACAGATGGAAACATATACCGTGCTCATGGATCAGAATAATCAACATCATCAAAATGCCCATACTACCCAAAGCAATTGATAGATTAAATGCAATCCTTATCAAAGTACCAATGGCATATTTCACAAATATAGAACAAACACTTCAAAAATTCATCTGGAACCATAAACAACCCCGAATACCTGCTGCAATTTTGAGAAAGAAGAGCAAAGTAGGAGGGATCACAATACCTGACATCAAACTGTATTTCAAGGCCACTGTAATCAAAACAGCCTGGTACTGGCATAAAAACAGATGGATAGACCAATGGAACAGAATAGAGAGCCCAGAAATAAACCCAAGTCTCTACAGTCAATTAATTTTCGACAAAGAGGGCAGCAGCATAAAATGGAGTAAAAATAGCCTCTTCAACAAATGGTGTTGGGAAATCTGGACAGCTACATACAAAAAAAGGAAACTTGAGCACCAACTCACACCATACACAAAAATGAATTCAAGGTGGATTAAAGACTTAAATGTAAGTCATGACACCATTAAAGTCCTACAGGAGAAGATAGGCAGGAAAATCTCAGATATTTCACACAGCAGTATTTTCACTGATATGTCCCCTAGAGCAACAGACATAAAGGAAAGAATAAACAAATGGGATCTCATCAAAATAAAAACCTTCGGCACTCCTAAAGAAAACAGTATTAAAATAAAAAGAGAACCAACTGTATGGGAAAACATACTTGCCAATGATACAAGGGTTTAATCTTCAAAATATATAGAGAACTCAAAAGACTCCACTCTAAGAAGACAAGCAACCCAATTAAAAAATGGGCAAAGGACTTGAACAGACACTTCTCCAAGGAGGATATACAGAGGGTCCAGAGACACATGAAAAGATGCTTAGCATCACTAGCCATCAGAGAGATGCAAATTAAAACCACAACGAGATACCACCTCACACCACTGAGAATGGCCATCATAAACAAAGCAACAAGCAACAAGTGTTGGAGAGGTTGTGGAGAAGACGGAACCCTAGTGCACTGTTGGTGGGATTGCAGACTAGTGCAACCACTGTGGAAAACAGTATGGAATTTCCTCAGAAAACTAAAAATGGTTCTGCCTTTTGACCTGGCAATTCCATTGCTAGGATTATATCCTAAAAGCCCTGAAACACCAATCCAAAAGAACCTATGCACTCCAATGTTCATAGCAGCACAATTTACAATAGCCAAGTGCTGGAAGCAACGTAGGTGCCCATCAGTCAATGAATGGATCAAAAAACTATGGTACATTTACAGAATGAAATTCTATGCAGCAGAAAGAAAGAAGGAGCTCCTACCCTTTGTGACAGCATTGATGGAACTGGAAAGCATTATGCTAAGCAAAATAAGCCCGGCAGTGAAAGACAAATACCATATGATCTCACCTTTAACAGGAACCTAATCAACAAAACAAACAAGAAAGCAAAATATAACCAAAGACACTGAAATTTAGAGCAAGCTGATGGTGACCAGAGGGGAGAGAGGAGGGAATTTTAAGGGAAAAGGGTGAAGGGTTTGCAGAAGCAATTATAGAGAACACATGGACAATAATGGGGGGAGGTGGGGGAGACGGGAGGTGGGGAGGGCTGGGGGATTGGGACGGGGTAGGGGGAAAAGGCAGAAAACTGTACTTTAACAATTAAAAAATAAATTAAAAAAATACATAAATAAAATAAAATTGGTGTTTCATAAAAAAAAAAAATTCCCAGTTACCCCAGCAACATTGATAGAACATATTATTTTTTACTCATTAAATTGCCTCCAAACACTTTTTGAAATCAACTAATCAATAATGTAGCAACATATTTCTGGACTCTTAATTCTACTCCATTGATCACCACCTCTATTCTTATGCTAGTATTACACTGCCTTGATTACTGTAATAAGTTTTGAAAACAGGAGGTATGAGTCCCCCATTTTGTTCTTCTTTTCAAGACTGTTTTGGATATGCTGAGTCACTGGATTTTCATATGACCTTTAGAATCAGGTATCTATTTCAAAAAAATACAGTTGGGATTTTTGTAGCAAATGTACCAAGTGTGTCTGTCAGGTTAGTGTGCATTATTGCAACCTTAATATCAAGTCTCCTGATCCACTGTATGGGATATTCTACTTATTCAAGTTGTCTTTAATTTATTTCTACAATTGTCTTATAGTTTTCAAATCTTGCACTTCTTTTTTTAAAAATTGTGCTTAAGTATTGTATTCTTTTTGGTGTTATTGCAAATAAAACTGTTTTGTTAATTGCTTTCTCATTATGGACACAGCTACTGTGTAAAAATAAAATTGGTATTTACATTCTTGTGGTATTTGAAACAACACAAAACATCTGTTAGTTCTAACACATTTTTGTGTTTGTGAATTTCTTAAGACTTTGTACACATAAGATCATGCCATCTGCAAATAGAGTTTTACTTTTCCCCATCTTGATAATCTTTTATTTTATTTGACAAAGTGCCCAGGCTAAGAACTCTACCACAATGTTGAAAAAATATATATATAAACAAACATCTTTCTCTCATTCCTGACCACAGGGGAAGACATTAGATCATATAGCATTAAATATAATGTTAGCTGTGGGTTTCTTTTAAGTATATTTTATTGATTATGCTATTACAGTTGTCCCAATTTTTTTCTCTCCTTTATTCCCCTCCGCCCTGCACCCCCCTGCTTCCAGGATTCCCCCTCCCCCTTAATTCATGTCCATGGGTCATACATAAAAGAACTTTGGCTTCTATGTTTCCGATACTATCTTAATCTTCCCCTGTCTATGTTGTAGCTACCATTTACGCTTCTTATTCTCTGTACCTTTTCCCCCATTCTCCCCTCACTTCCTCCTACCCCCAACACTGATAATCCTCCATGTGACCTCCATTTCTGTGAATCTGTTCCTGTTCTGGTTGTTTGCTTAGTTTGTCCTTGTTTTTGTTTTAGGTTCACTTCTTGATATTTCTGAATTTGTTGTCATTTTACTGTTCATATTTTTGAGCACCTTCTTTTTCTTAGATAAGTCCCTTTAACATTTCATATAATAAGGGCTTGGGGATGATGAACTCCTTTAACTTGACCTTACCTGGGAAGCACTTTATCTGCCCTCCCATTCTAAATGATAGCTTTGCTGGATAAAGTAATCTTGGATGTAGGTCCTTGCCTTTCATGACTTGGAATACTTCTTTCCAACCCCTTCTTGCCCATAAGGTTTCTTTTGAGAAATCAGCTGATAGTCTTATGGGAACTCCTTTGTAGGTAACTGTCTTCTTTTCTCTTGCTGCTTTTAAGATTCTCTCCTTATCTTTAATCTTGGATAACTTAATTATGATGTGCCTTGGTATGTTTTGTCTTGGATCTAATTTCTTCAGAACTCTCTGAGCTTCCTGGAAGTCTAATTTCTTTGCCAGATTGGAGAAGTTCTCCTTTATCATGACTTCAAATATATTTTCAATTTTTTGCTCTTCCTCTTCTCCTTCTGGCACTCCTAGAATTTGGATGTTGGAACATTTAAAGTTGTCCTGGAGGTAACTAATCCTCTCCTAAATTTTTTGAATTCTTGTTCCTTCATTCTGTTCTGGTTGAATGTTTACTTCCATCTGCTCCAAATCATTGATTTAAGTTCTGGTTTTCTTCCTTTCACTGTTGGTTCTCTACATGTCTCTTCATTTCACTTTGCTTAGCCTTCATTCTTCCACTATTTTGTGATCATATTCAACCATTTCTGTAAGCACCCTGATTACCAGTGCTTTGAACTCTGCATCTGATAGGGAGGGTACTTCTTCATCGCTTAGTTCTGTTTTTGGAGTTTTGATCTGTTCTTTCATTTGGGACATATTTCTTTGTCTGGGTGCACCTGTTACATTATAAGGGGCAGAGCCTTAGATATTTGCCAGAATGGAGCAACCCACATTGCTGCATTGTGGTGCTGTATATGGGAGGGGTCCAAGGGGGAACAATGCCATTTGCTCAGCTCTCAGCAAGCTTTCAGTAACTTCCCCCACTACCCACAAGGAATTTGGGCCCTTCTGGTTCTGGTTCTTAGGTGGGTGGGTTTGTGTACATTCTAGGACCCACAGGGTCTCTCCAACAAACTCTCTTGTGAGGCTGGGAGTTTCTCCTGCCACTGCAACCCCCATAGATTTCTACAGGCAGTAGTTTTGAGGCTTTCTTTTCTCATGCTGGAACCCTGGGTTGCGCTGTCTGCCTTGCTCCCCAGTTGTTCCTCCCCAGTTGTTCCTGGTTTATTTGCATGCAAATGTGGGATGGCCCAGTCCACCAGCTGCCACCTTGTGGAGTGTCCTCTCTGCCCCAGTTGTCCATCTCCACCCCTCTTACCAGTATGGATGAATGTTTTTTCTTTAATTCCTTGGTTTTTGGACTTCCATACAGTTTGATTTTCTGGCAGTTCTGGTTGTATTTTGTTTTTAAATTTGTTGTCCTTCTTCTGATTGTGTGAGGCGGCAAAGTGTATCTACCTACCCCTCCCTCTTGGTCAGAAAACTTAGCTTTGGGTTTCATAAATGGCCTTTGGGTTGAGAATGTTCCCTTCTATTCCTAATTAGTTTTAGTTTAATCATGAAAAGCTGCTGGATATTGTCAAATATTTTTTTCTGCATTTACTGTGATTTTTGTCCTTTATTCTAATAATATGGTATATCACATTGACTGATACTATAAAACCAACTTTGTATTCCTAGGATAAATTTCACTTGATCATGGTATACAGTTAGTCTCTACAGTCTTGGATTCCATGTGCTAATATGCCATTGAGGATTATTACATTAATATTTATGAAGGAATATAGATCTTTCATTTTCCTGTGACATCTTCATCTCTTTTGGTAGCATGGTAATATTAGCCACATAGACTGAGTTGCAAATTTTTTTCTCCTTTTCTATTTTGGGAAGAATATTTTTAAACTTAGTACTAATTAATTTCTTTCTAAATACTTCATTAAATTCACCAGTGAAGCTATCTGGCAACGAACTCTTCTGGTAAGTTTTGTGATGACTAATTCAGTCTTTTTCAAGTCTATTCAGATTTTCTATTTATTTTTAGTCACTATCAGTAATTTGCATCTTTCTCCAAATTTCTCCATTTTTTTCTAAGTTATCTAATTTACTTGTATGCAATCACATTATCCCCCCATTATCTTTTCAATTTCTGTAAGGTCAGTATGTGTACCTGGTATTTAATTACTGATTTTAGCAATTTGAGCCCCCTCCCTTTTTGTCTAGGCCAGTTTATCAAGAGGCCTGTCATTTTATCTTCCCAACAGCCAATTTCTACTTTTACAATTTCCTGTATTGTTTTCTATTCTCATTGAATTTACTTCCACTTTCATCTTCAGTCTTTACTTCCCTCCACTTGTTTTGAATTTAATTTGCTCTTCTTTATCTATTTTCCTAAAGCGAAAAATGAGGTGATTAATTTGGAGCCTTTCTTATTTTTTAATATGTATTTACAGCTTTAATTTTGCTGCTAACCACTGCCTTAGATACAACTCATATATTTAATATTGTATGTTTTTTTATTTTAAACTTTAGAATTTATTTTTTTAATAATAAATACATTTAGATGTTCAAAATTCAAAAGAAATAAGAGGTTGCAATATTTACTCCCTGTATATCCTAGAGATTTTTAAGCATTTGCAAGTATTAATATAGTTATTATATATATTTCTTTTTCTTCCTTTAAACTGAAATTTTTGCATATTTATATGTATTCTTTTGTACCTTGGGAAAGAGTTTTTTACATAACACATAATTTTGTATCATTACATAAAATTCCTTCTTCATCTCTTTTGTTTTTGTTTTTAATTATTTTATTGTTGTTCAATTACAGTTGTCTGCATTTACCCTCCCCCCACCCCACCCCAGGCAAACCCACCTCCCTCCCTTGCTTCCCCACTCCCTCTTCGTTTTGTCCATGTGTCCTTTATAGCAGTTCCTGAATGCCCTTGTCCCCCTTCTCCCCTTCCCCCTCCCCTCTGGTTACTGCCAGAATGTTCTAAACTTCATTGTCTCTGGTTCTATTTTGTTTCTCTGGTTGTATTTTGCTTGCTTACCTCACAAGCGTCTTGTCTGTGACTGATCTGAATTCCCCAGTAGCTGATCTGGCCTCGGTGCCTTCGCTCCTGAGTCCTCATACGAAACTTTTTAACATTTCATATAGTAGAGGCTGCATGATGATGTACTCCTTGAACTTGACCTTATCTGAGAAGCACTTTATCTGC
>PVJI01019672.1:0-30542 GCA_004026765.1 Micronycteris hirsuta | reverse complement strand
GCAATTGAATTTAAAATTAGTTTTGCTAATTTAACACATGTTGATCTTTGTCTAGTTCTACACCTCTGTGGAATATAGTGAATGTTTTTCCTATGAAATACTGAGAAAATACATCCTCACGTGTCATTGTGTTCCTTAGGAATACACCCTTATGCATTCCCTGATAAATTTGTGGGGGGTGGGGGTTAAATTTGAATTGTGTAACATTCAAAGGCTTAGTCGCCAAATAATAGCTGATGATATTTAAATAGTAAATACGTTCTAGCTTCACACTTTTAGTATGTCATTTGAGGTAAAATTATAACAAATAACCTTCATTAAGATATTCTTCTTAAAGTAGTTATTTGTAGTAGATGCCCCCTCCCACCCCATCGCTCCTTATCCAAGGCTTTGCTTTAACTGAGATCAGAAAATATTAAAGGGAAAATTCCAGAAGTAAACAATTCATAAGATTAAATGAGCAGTGTTCTGAGTAGAGTGATGAAATCTTGTGCTATCCTGACCTATTCTATTTTATTGTTAGTTGTTTTTGTTAATCTCTTATTGTGCCTAATCTGTAAATTAAACGTTATTATAGGTCTGTACAGGGTGTGGCAAAAGTAGGTTTACAGATGTGAGTACACAAAACAGAGTTATTCTTGTATTATTTATTAATTATTGTATTATTTTCCATATGAATAACTGTAAACCTACTTTTTCCCCACTTGTATATATAGGAAAAAAACACAATATATTTAGAAATTGTTACTATCTGTGGTTTCAGGCATCTACGGGAGGTCTTGGAATGTTGACCTCGTGGGTAAGGGGGCTACTGTACTTTGTTACCTCAAGAAAACAGTTAAAATCTTCTCTGTCTTTCTTCCCCTTCTTTCTAAGGCCTTGGATTGTATACTGTAAATTCAGCTTATGGAGACACCATTATCATGCCTTGCCGACTCGATGTACCTCAGAATCTCATGTTTGGCAAATGGAAATATGTAAGTGTGACCTACCTTGGATTTATTTAATTGCCTCTAGTTTTTGAAATAAAATTCCTCCTGTGAGTGAATGTGAATTTCAAGTTAACATCATGGCAATATGCAACTGTGGTACAAATGTAGGAACATAGAATTCACGTGTTGATTATGTCAGAAGAATAATTCCTGAATCTTACACAATAAATACGATTTTAGAATAAAGCCAATAAACACCTGGTTCTCAGATCACATTAGTGTAAAAAACTGAACATTAAGCGTTCGAGGCAGAAGAAAGTGCAGGGTTCTGGAGTGAAATGAGTGGGTGCAGGACAAGGGTCAGTGGAAGCCAGCCGCTGCGTGCTGGTGTTCTGCATGGTGTGGCTACTGCAAAGGCCAGGTTCACAGTAGTCAACGTGCCCGGAGACTCACTGCAAGTTCATCATCGGAATTCCAGGTTGTTCCTGATGATTCAGTCTTGGGGTGTGTTGATATGTATGTTGGTCCTTTCTACATTTAATATTGTTGATTTTATCCATTTCTTGCAGATAACAAAATCATATTTTCTTGAGTATCAAGGTACAGATGGGTCTGGAAATGGTGGGTAGATACCCTGGTAGGTGGAGGTGAAGTGGTCAGGTGACATTGACTGACAAATTGTCTCAATTTATTTACCGAAACCAACACAAGGTGTCTCTGAGGTGAGATTTCCTAGTGCCGCCTCACAGGAGGCCCACACGGTTGTTTGCAAGCTTGAAATCGACATGGCTCCCTATGCAGACTGGCTCCTTGAAATATTAAAAGATGCTTGAATAGGGAAAGGGTTTGATTATCAAATAGTTTTTGAAGTTCCTTTATTGCAACACTTTTTAGAGCATTTCTTATGTTAAGATGCATTATGAATTATCTGAGTTTGATTCATTTCTTAGTTTTATTTAACCACACAATTTTTCCCCTCAAATATCTATATAAACAAACATTCTAAAGAACACACTTTGGGAAACGTGCCTGCAGCCAAAGGGTGAGACAACACATTCTTTTAAAATATGGGTTCTGGAGTCAGACCAGAATGTTCTCCCACACTCACTGTGGGCTTCTGGACAGAGAATTACTCCCCATTTTCTCATCAGTACATGAGATGGTAAGAATAATCTTCCTATAGTGCAATGAGGGTTACATGAACTCATATCAGAATACTTAGAATGCGTGGCAGGTGATAGTCGCCATGAAAAATGAAATCTGTTATGGCTGCGGGCTGCAAAGCTCAAAGCTCATTGTGTGTGAGGAGGATGCGAAAGGAGAGCGAGGAGTTGAGGCAGCATAGCACTTCTCCATGCTCACCTCCTGTTATCCTGCTCACGTCAAACTGCTTCTGGTTCCCTGTAAAGTGGACGTATGAGGACAAAGTTTACTCCCACCCCTAAAATTCCTGCAGTCTGGAGACGACCGCATAATTCACTTGTTGATTCAAATTTACTGCCAAAATAAATAGAACACAGATGGTGGAAGCTTCTGTGATCGCAGACTTTTCTGAGAATAACCCAGAGATTGATTTTCACCTGAACTGAACGGACACTACGGGAGTGGAAACAAACAGCAATGGCAATTTTCAAATTGTTCACTCAGTAAAAAGCTTCAGCAATAAACTGACGAGATCCATTTGATGTACCATGTGCTCTAAAAACTGTTGATTTGCAGACACAGTCTACAAACTCTAATTTAACGTAACCTGAAAGACAAATGGAAGGTTTGGAAAGAGAGAAAGGGAGTGAACATTGAGGAAGGGTGGATCATCTTTCCCCCTACTGTGTGGTAATCTCCCAGTGAATGGAGATCCTAGCTCCCTGTGCACCCGCTTGCACCCCACTCCCGCCAGCTCTTCACCAGTATCTGCCTCAATGCCTGGAATGGACATGGCCTCTCATGGCTATTGAGAGTGGTACAAGGTAGTCATCATGGAGTGAGACTGCCGAGCTCCAGTCTTGCTTTGCTGAGGTGCACTAAGTAGTTGGACCTTTGGACAGGTTATTTAACCAACCTCTGTCTCCATTGTCTGGTCTGTAAATGGCACTAATGTCTTAACTCTGACATACAGGGTGTTATGACTATTAAGTCAGTTAATGCGTGGAAAGCCTAAAGAAAGTACCTGGTATATAGTTCAGTACTCAAAACGTAATAACTATTCTTTATTGCATAAATGAATGAACAAAAAAATTTAAGGTGATTGGTCTAACATATTTCTCTTAATGAGTAATGATTTAGGGCAAGGATTTTCTTTGTAAACCTGTGACAAAATTAAAAGATTTAAGGAGAATACTAGCGATGTATTCATATAGTCAACCAACTAAAATTTTTGAAGTCCAAGATTAGCTTAGTGCTTGCACTGGTGTGGGCCCCTATAGCAAAATACCATAAACATGAACTTGTACAACAGATTTATTTCTCACAGTTCTGGGGGCTGAGAAGTCCAAGATCAAGGTGCTGGCTGGCACATTCGGCTCTTGGTGGGGGTCCTCCTCCTGAATTGTAGACAACCGACCTGCTGACCTTCTGCTATGTGCTCATATCACCTCTTCTTTGTGCTTTCATGGAGAGAAAGACACCACCCCTGTCTCTTACCCTCCTGTAAGGGACGAATCCCATCATGAGGGGGCCATTGCCATGGCCTCATCTAAACCTGATTACTTTCAAAGGCTCCACTTCCCAATGCTAGCACACGGCGGGCTAGGACTGGGACATAGATATGGTGGGGACATGCGTATCTAGTCCAGAACAGTAACAAATAATAATAATTTTTAAAGGACAACACCTTGTACTTTAAAATGTTTTATCATTTTTTCCAAAGGTCTTGTGAAGTAAATAGAAGACAGATTTCTCCTATTTTAAATGAAATTCCTTAATAGGAAAGAATGTTCTGCCCTGACTGGTGTAGCTCAGTGGACTGAGCGCAGGCTGCGAACCAAAGGGTCACCAGTTCGATTCCCAGTCAGGGCACACGCCTGGGTTGCAGGCCAGGTCCCCAGGGGGGCCACATGAGATGCAACCACACATTGATGTTTCTCCCCATCTCTTTCTCCCTCCATTCCCTTCTGCCTAAAAATAAATAAATAAAATCTTTAAAAAAATAGAATGTTCTTATAGGAGCAGGGGTAGAAATGAATTATACGTCTCAGTGCTTCTGGCATAGCCATGCATGCCCATATTATATTTTATTCTGATAATAAGCTTTTATATGAAAGCCCTCTGAGCTAAGTTTTATGACTCAAGTAGCAAACTATGGATTTTAGTGATTAGTCTGATTCTCTGGCTAAATGGACATGAGTGTTTCACAAGGGCAAATACTGCTTTTCCATGAAGAATCATTAAACTGTGTTATGTGTAAAGGTCAGCTGTGTCAGTTTTGGCAGAAACTGAACGGTATGGACATTTAAAATATGTGGATTCAAGTAAGGAATATGCAAAAGAGAATTGCCCACGATTGCTATGTGAATTCTTGCAGTTGACGTGTACGCTCGCTGTGATGGTTAGCTGAATATCATTTGACTATTTGTATATTCGCTTACACCGTTTTTTTTTTTTTTTATTAGACATAAGGCCACCTCTTGTTAGTTTCAAAGCAGTCGCTAATTCTGCCCTCCCAGTGCAGGAAAAGCTCAGATTCCTAGAGCTTTGTCCTTTCCTTTTCAGATATTCAAGCTGATACCTGGACAAGAACTTACAGCTTCTCTTATGAAGTGTAATTCTGTACCCAGAGATTTATGCGAGACTTGTATCCAAAATTATTCTTCTTGACCACAACTATAAATACCAGTGGAAGAATGTGACCAAGGAAATTTTATTATTCTGGATGTGACCCTGAAACATCTGCATATGCTTGTTTTTAAAGTGTATTATTGTTTTATTTTTTAGGAAAAGCCCGATGGCTCCCCAGTATTCATTGCCTTCAGGTCCTCTACGAAGAAGAGCGTGCAGTATGATGACGTTCCGGAGTACAAAGGCAGGCTGAGCCTCTCCGAAAACTACACTTTGTCTATCAGCAATGCAAGGATCAGCGATGAGAAGAGATTTGTGTGCATGCTGGTGACTGAGGACAATGTGTTTGAGGCGCCTACGATAGTCAAGGTGTTCAGTAAGTAGTCCGCGGCGTGCCCACGCAGTGGGACTGATGGCTGGTCCTAGAAAATGTTCCCAAGAAAGAAGACTGAACCCTCTGTAGTGTCTGCACAGCAGACGTCTGTGTAGAAGGATTTCTAGAGATCTTCATTCTCGTGCATGCTGTCAGTGAGGAAAACTAAAAGCCCCGAAATTCAAATAGGACTTTTGCAGTGCGGGACTAAAGAATATTCTCTGATCTTTTGTCAGGTAAAATTTCCTGTGATATGAAGAACTACTAAGTGAAAATTGGCACATGATCTTTAACTGTCACTGACATGTACAAACAAACATTCTGGGATGTGTGCATAGATACCTATGTGCACATAATCATCTATGTCATGCAAACATATGTATGTGTTAAGCAGGCCATATAAAATTGAATTTTAATGTATAAAAACAATACAATACAGGCAAATCCAAACTATCTTGTGACTTTGAGATCTAAGCTTTAAAAAGGGGTGTGTGCAAACCCACCCACACATATAGCCTGACCTTAAATGCTTGCTGATTTATTTTTTCCAAGTGTTCACTTGGTTTATAAAATTGCCCTAAAACAAGAAAGTTTACCATAATCCTGAGTGTGTATGTGGACAACAAGAGGGGGAAACACAGAGCAGGGTTAAAGACGAGTACAGAACAAACTTGCGGCGACCACTGTAGTCTTTATGGCAAGGCCACTGTGCCTAATGATAATATATAGTAAAGCCACGGTGCAAATTGCTATGCAAATGAGTGACTGGAGAAGTTCTAATTAAGTCATCTTATACTATTCAAATAAAAAGTCCCACCTCTGTTATATCGTAATATTTTAGAAAACACTGAGAAAAAGAGTCTCACAAGTTGCAGAATGCCCTTTCACTAGGGAAGAAGGTCTCACTTCCATTTGTCCCTCTGCTTTCCGATGACTTGACAGCACCTAGAAATGATTAAAATAAATATGAAAGAAAGAAACCCAGAGGCCTCGCGACCACAGCAAGAAGTCACGGATGGTTCCGTTTTTCCTGTAATAGCCAACGCAGCTGAGTAGGACTGCCCCTGAAGCATTCACAGGGACTTCAACGTTCCTGTGGGCTCAGGACACGGGTTCAGAGACGCTTACACTATGAGGGGAAGCCCTTGTTCTCCAGAAGAAACTTGTAAATGCTTTTTACATGTTTCCGTTGATTACCTTTCCGCTTGGAGAGCACTTTCCAGAAACCACCCACTCGTCTCAATTATTTTGGGAATCAAACCAAATACCAAGTGTTTATAAGTTATGCCCCTTCTATTAAACACCCCAAATAATCTGCACCCTGCATTTGGCAAGGTCCCATTTTTTTCTTTTGTTTTATTTCACTCTGATCATTAGGAAGACGAATGGTGTACTGTGAGGGACACGTTCTAAAGAGAGCAACCAAATGTTTAAATAGGCCATGATGTATTAAATATAAGCACATACCAAGATTGTACCACAGTAGGAACTGAGATAAGCGGTGGCCCTCTAAAGGTCTTGTGTGATAATTGGTATTGTCAGGTTTCTTTTTACTGGGTTAAAATGACCAAATCTCAAGGTAGTGTGCAAGAAAGTGGAGAAAATTCGGGTTGTTCCATTTGTAACAATGTTCAGACTATACTCTTTAAAAAAAATGCCATATGAAAAAAAACATGCAGTTGGTGTCATTAGATAAAGGCTGTAAGACATTGTGGAACACAGAGGGTTTCCCTGATTGGACAACAAACTCACCCGCGTGCGTCAGCGCCCTCCCCATCGCCTTTGAATGCTGTTGAAAACAAAGTGATTCTCAGGAACAGAATTTGCATTCCAGGCTCTGGGCCAGGGAGAATTTAAACAGACAAATTACACACATTTGAAAATGGAGTTTTATACCAGAAACCGTGGGACACTCCAAGTCTAATAAAACGAACAGCACAACTCAAAGAAAATGTTTGCAAAAGCATATAGGGGCTTCGCTTTCTTAAAAATAATGAATTTACTTTGGGTCACTTTCCATGAAGCAAACAGCAGCTGTGATGGGGAGGCTTTCATTTTGTGCATGTACGTATTGCAGTCACTTAGGAGTTACTAGGCTCATCAATCAGTCCTCTGTTTCCTTCTGTCCAATCACCTAGCAACGCGCACTGTGCACCACAGAAAGGACCATGGTTAACGTGAGCTAATCCCAGATCAGCTTGCTGCAAAGTGTCATCCTCGTGGGCAAAGTCAGATTGCATTTACTAAACCCAGGAGCCTCGACTGATGGCTTTGTTAC
Source organism: Micronycteris hirsuta (assembly GCA_004026765.1). Lineage (NCBI taxonomy): Eukaryota > Metazoa > Chordata > Mammalia > Chiroptera > Phyllostomidae > Micronycteris > Micronycteris hirsuta. The sequence continues at coordinate 23,185 of PVJI01019672.1, read as the reverse complement.
CTCTGATGTACGGTTGTTTGTTTAGTTTTAACCTATATCTCAGACACAAGGAGTCATTTCAAAAAAGCAGCTCAGATCAAAATATATCACTAATACAGCTTTTTTGGGGGAGGGGGTGGTGCAGCTGAATGGCATCAAAATCAAACTGTTTGCATTTAATGTACATTTGAAGCTAATAATACCATTTAAAGGGAAGAATAGGCCTGTAAAAGTTCCCAAAGATTTATTTCAGTCATTGTGCAAAGGTGTCAGAGGACAAATGGGTACCCAGATTGCCAAGTGGCTTTCAGTGGTGCAATGGAAAAATCACGGAGCTGGTTGTCAGGAGACCCAGCTTTGTTAATATGCTGCTAATTTCTGACCTTGGGCAAGTCACTGCACCAGTCTGGGGCTAGGAGTTCCTCCTCATCAGTAAAATAAGTTCTTTGTATTTAATGGCAGTTTTCCCATTGTGTTCCTAGAGTCCTCTTAGGGAACCAATGAAGAAAGCTGAGAAGGTGAGGAGCTGCCTCTGTTAGATTGGCTAGAATTCCACCTACTCGATATTTCAAAGTTTTTTCATGATTATTTGTTCAGGGTAAAACGGGACAGGCAGAAAAGCTACGTCTCTGAAAAAGCATGCGCAAACCACCAATCTAGGCTAGTCTGTCCCTCCTCTTATACTCTGGTGTCTGCAGAGTCAAGACTGTCCCCACGACAGAGACTGTGCTGGGCATCCAGACCAGCCCTTCTCTCACTGGTGGGCAGTGCTGGTTTGCTCCACGTGGTTGTTTCAGAGCTTGCTTGTGGACTCCGGTCTCACTGTTCTCTCACAGTTGAGCATCCCTCTTCCCCCCTTCCTGTGAAAGTTAGTCCACCTGCAAATATTTTCTTAATGAAGAAAGCGGAGAATGACCTATTTAACAAATGTGACCTGTATTGTGTACTTCATTTTGATTCTTTAAATATTAAAAAATTACTCTCCCCATCTCATGAGGAAAATAGACTAATTCCATACTTGCAATGGTTAAACTACAGCGGGATTTATGAGGGGTGATTGCTGACACCACCCGGGGGGAAGCCTCTCGGGTCAGTGCAGCGGTGTGCCTGCCTTGTCTTGCTCTCCTCGCACATCGGAGTGAGCTATCCTGTGTGTGGTTTTGATAATAACACTGTACATTGTGGGTGATACAGAGCAGTTTTGCGTTCATCACTCCATCCCCACTTGGCTGTGAGACCCTTGACAAAATTATTTTAATAAGGCAAATAAATGTGGGGCATGACTTTATCTTTAAATTCTGTACTTGGTTGTGAACCCTTGAATGATATTAAGACATAATTCATGTAAAGTTTTTTAAACACTTTGGAATCAATATGCAATTTTGTTAAAATAGTACAGGTGTCCCCTTTTATGGTCCTCCAACTAATACTCATTGATTGTTACAAGCTAATACAAGAGAAAATTCACACAGAATATACAGTTAACATAGAGGGTTTTAAACAAAACTTTAAAGAGAAAATAACTCAAATAAATGCAGTTGGCATCACCATTACTTTCACAATGCCCTCTGGGACTCTCCCTTCCAAATACAAAGATGTGTAACAGTGTGAAGAGGACTGAGCTTTGAGCATTCTTTCATCAAGTTTCCCTGGGTTTGCCATAGTTTCATTTTATTGAAATAAGAATAAATTTTTAAAAATATTAATGGAAGTTAATCCTTTATACAAGGCCAAGTGTTTACGATCTTTCGTACATGGATAAAAGCTCACAGGCTTACCAGGCACAGGAGACAAAGAGAAGCATTCTACATCAGAGGAAGTATGTGCCCAACCGGTTAGATATGTGATTTTGGTGAACTAAAAAGTAGTACAACTTAGCCAAACTGCCTACCCACATTTGTATTAAGAGCTTTAATTTTTTCAGAGGATTTTAAAGACCCCTCCATGTATTCCAGGCATAGATACTACTGTTAACTTTGACTCAGATTGACCACATAAATAAATTTAATATCTCACCTCCCTTCGGCTCTCAGAGTGGTGTTACTGAATCACTGATTTCAGTTCCCAATGGATTTTGTCTGACATACTTAAGCCCCAAGCAGTTTCGTTATGTTTGAGTAGTTTGATTGCAGCCCTCTTTCAAATGTATTACATTTGCATTAAAATATAAATTCTGAATAGAATGTATGTATTAACAATAGCTCAGAGTTGCAATTATGAATATTAATGACATTAAATTAAAATAATGATCCCATCAAGGCTTACAGATATAGGGGGAGGCTTAATCTGCCACCATATGTTTCCCAGAAGTTACTGTTTCTACTGAGTTTTTGTCAGCTTTTTATAAGCTTTTTGATCCCATTTTTAACAATCAGGCAGTCAGATGTCACTTCTTGTTTGTGTTAATGTAGTTGTCTCTGTCATTGGAAGTTGCCTTTCTAGTCTTCTATATTTCTTTTTTATATTTTTATACCTTTTTAATGTTTTGTTTCCAATCTATGTATTTAGAAAATTGATAATCACTGTTTTGAAAAGTGTATTAGGAGAAGTATATTTCTAGAATCAGTGGTTAAAATAGACCTTCCTATAATTAAAGTGCATGAGTGCCACACACAGGCAGATTTGTTATTCTTTTAAAGATTTTATTTATTTATTTTTAGAGAGAGAGGAAGGAAGGGAGAAAGAGAGGGAGAGAAACAACAATGTGTGGCTGCCTCACACATGCCCCCTACTGGGGACCTGGTCTGCAACCCAGGCATGTGTCCTAACTAGGAATCGAACTGGGAGCTCTTTGGTTCGCAGTCTGGTGCTCAATTCACTGAGCCACATCAGCCAGGGCCTATATTTTTATTATTATTATTATTATTGTTATTATAATTTGCAATATAAAACATAATTGCAAAAGGTAAATTAATCCAATATTAACCTGAAGAAGTGTAGATATTTTGCATATGGTCTTGGTGATATTTATTTTAACTAAGGACTTTTTGTCTTCATCTTCATTTTCTGCAATGGTCTGGGTAGGTAACACGTCTGATAACTGAATTCCAAATCAAGTAATAATTATGCCAATTTAGTTTAGTTTGGTAATCAAAATTATAAGTATTGGGGATGGTAAACAATAAGACTCTAAAAGAAAGAATAGCTCCTTATTTTTATTTCTCTGTTGATATGAGAGAAGATTAATTCTGCTCCACATGACTCACAGATGTCAGTGCCAATGAGGCAATATCCGTTTTCTGTAGACTAATTGTAAGAGCTCAAAATAAATAACCTAAAGTAAGCTTAAATAATACCTTGCTGCTGAAATTTTTGTTCAGTTCTTCCTAAAGCCTTGATTAGAATTTACACTTACAGAATTTCCTATATTTAAAATGCTTCTATTCATTCTCTCAGGTTCCAAACTTGAGAGACTTCACTACACGTATAGTTTTGTAATGTGACTGCACTTAAAAGATGAGGTTTAAGGTGCACTGGAAACATGGGCCTCAGCGTCCCTGAGCTAACTCTGCATTTTTCTCATGACTTTAGAGCAGTGACTTAAACTTTACCGTGCCCAAAATTCCCTATGGAACTTGTTTAAAATGTAGATTTATAGAATTTCTCACCCAGAGATTTTGGTTCATTTGGCCAGGCAGGGCTCAGAAATCTGCCTTTTAAACAAGTGCTGCTGTGGTTCTGATGCATGTGGATTCAAACCTGCACCTGAGGAGTGGACGCATGGATAGTGGGCATAGGAATCAGTTGGAGATAATGCATCCTATCTAGCACATTAGCCTGTTTCACTATCAAACTCATATTAATTTTTAAGATGTCCAGAAAACATTATTGGTCCCTTTTTTCCAAGGAGTTATAAGCATTTAAAAGATTTAACATAATGTAGCAAATATCTGAAGGGTGTGCACTAGACTTCCTCCTTAACAAATTATATAGAAAGTCTATTCTGTGTGCTATTGCTTGATTTTCTACTTTGAGTAAATGAATTATTTTTACAAGCAAAATCGTAACATCCCATTATACTTTCCTGTGCACTTAAAATCTTTCTCTGCTTAACTTTAGAGCAACCATCTAAACCTGAAATTGTTAGCAAAGCACCATTTCTTGAAACACAGCAGCTGAAAAAGGTAAGCATTTGTTTTTGATTAATTGCCTTTACTTAGCCTACTATTAAATGCCGTCACCTGACCTCAGACACCAGGACAAGTGAGATAAACTTTGTCCCTGGCGCAGCTGACAGTGTTACAGGTGCCAGCCAGGAAGTCTGCATGAGGGACTGTGGGGTGCAGGGGAAGGCGATGCTGTTTCTGAAGGGAAAGGAGGGAAGTAAGAGTGAAAAGAGGCATGTCTTTCTTATTTGAATGAACTGAATATTTACTGGAGTCTTGAAAAATGAGTAGATTTCACCAGCAATTTGAAGTAATAATTTGATGTGAAAGACAATGACCTTTGGGAGAAACATTGAGTTATTTGCATTGCTGGCTGGAACTTCGGGTGCTAAGGCAGTGGCTGAGAAAGTGAAGGAAGAAATACGTCTGGACAGGTAAGACCAGGCTGGATTGTGATAGGCCTTATATGTCAGGTAGGGGATTTGGACTTTATTCTACTGACAAACGACTGAAAAGTTGAAGTAAAGGTGAGAAGATTAGATCTGAAAGATCACATCAGCAGGAGTCTGAAAGGAGGTTGTAATGAAGGAGGGACAGATCTGGAGTTCCACATTTCGGCACATCAATTAACCAATAATCCCATTTTCACTAGGTGAGATACTTCAATTTTCCATTGTAGGGGGAGAAACCAAGTCTGGAATTTTTTTCAGCAGATTAAACTTTCCTACATGTTAGTTTATAAACACTTAGTATTAAACACGTTTGAAGGGAAGCGGTGGGCACTGTAGACCCTGGTGAGGGTGGGCACCCTGTGGCGTCTGGGAGGTAGGTCCTGTGAAGCTGGGACCGCGGCCACGCTGCCATGCTGCGAATGACTCCTGCACACGGGTGGCCAGTGTTCATGTGATTGTGTCATTCTGTTCATGTTAAAAATGACTAATGTCAAAATGTGTTTGATAATGTTTTTACATGAATGGTTTTATTAATAGGTGCAGTATCTATGGTGTATTTTAAAATGAGCAAAACCGTAATTTTAAGTGTAAAATGTTCTTATAAAAGAGAGCATTTACTGAGTCCTTAGTCAGTGTTTAGGAAATGAATGGGTGGGAAACCTTTGGGATAATCCTAAAATTCCCTGAGGATTTTGAGCTTCTGCATTGACAGTCACTGAGGAAACTAAGGTAGTGACATTTCCTCTTTATTTTGCAGTTGGGTGACTGCATTTCTAAAGACAGTTACCCTGAGGGCAACATCACGTGGTACCGGAGTGGACAGGGGCTGTCACCCCTGGAAGGAGGTGGGTATGACGTAGACAATGCACTCAGTTGACCTGTTTTGACTTTCTCTTATCTAGGAGTTTCTTAAATTATCGTGCATCTAAATGCATTGCTCTCTTTTGATCTATGACTCTGTGCTTTGTTACTTTACATATCCATTAAATCATTAAGTGATTTTAAGAAAAAACACCATTTTAGCCCTTGTGCAGAAGATTCAAGAGCAAAGAAAATTGCTTCTGTATGTGACATGTTTTAGAAGTTAATTAAAGTGAATGGGAAATCAGATTCCAGGATTCTATTCTGTCCTTGTCTCTGATTCATGGTTTTCTGAAAAGACATCCTGCCTCACTCCATGTCACTTTCCCCTCCTGTTAAATACATTGGGAAGGACAAAAAGGCATTGTGACATTTCATTAAGAATTGTGGGATTGTGATTTTCTCATGAAAGATCCTGTCATTAGTGTTCTATATTTTCTTCAGCGGTGGTCATAATTTTTAAAAGGGAAGTGGACCCAGTAACTCAGCTGTATACCATGACTTCATCGCTGGAGTACAAGGCAACCAAGGCTGACATACAAATGCCATTCACCTGCTCTGTGACGTATTACGGGCCCTCAGGCCAGAAGACGCTTTATTCTGAACAAGCAGTCTTTGATATCCACTGTAAGTCACTCAGCATATAATTACACAATTTGCATGCATTAGGAAAAAATATTCAAATGCTAATAGGTCTTTTAAGTCCCAATACTATTGATTTTTGGATTCAACTTCCAATCCGCACCCCTACTCCACAGCAGCTTAAGAATCTCTTCCTCATTGAAAGACCTGTAGAATAAAGGCGTACGTGTCTTATGATGTCTTTCACTCTTTATTATTTATGAGTACTTTTCTTCATTTTCTGTATTCTGCTAAATGGTAAGCTCCTTAAAGACAAGATATTTAACTTAGTCTTATCCCTTCTGTTCATCCTCAGCCATGAACTTTGTAAGAGTTCAAAATGCCACCTGGTTTTCTGAATGAATGACAGGTAGATAGAGGCTATGATTGATTGGTCTTCTAGATAAGTGATTTCCATTTCAATGAGAGATTTATTTTATTTATGAAATCAATTTAATAAGTTAAATAGGCTGTTGTATTCCAAGGTGTTTTGGTTAACTTCATTTCATAGATTTGAAACAGAATAGTAGACTACAAAGGAAACTTCTTGATCATCTGGTCTAACTCAGTTATTTTGCTGAGCAGTAAAGGGAGGCCCCAAAACTTGGCATAAATTAGCTGTAGAAATGGAGTTAGAGCCGTTTCCTCCAATGCCATGCCCTCCCTGTGAGATGCTGCCCAGGTAATTGAATGATTAAGGGCAAACACACTGGAGACCGGGTCCCAGTAGTGTCAGTCAGTGTGTGTTTCTAGAAGAGTAGTTTAAATACTCTAGGTCTCACTTTCTTATCTCAAAATGGGAATAAATATAATATTACCACTTAACTCATAGTGTCATTATAGAGATGAAGTGAAATCACAAATCTAAAATAGCACACTATATAACACATTGAATGCTCATTATTAAGTGCTATTGTCATTATAACAAAGTGGCCATTATTAATTACTACATTAGGATATGGTAGTGATATCTTTTTTGGAAAAGGAAAGAAAGAATTTTATTATTTTTTAAATGCATCAAAATTTGTAGTGCTGCCGTATGTTGTAGAATAACCTTGAACTTCTATATCTGTTCTGGAGGAAGGGCATAAATTCCATTTGAGCTTTCAGAGAGTTTTTACCCACCTACATTTCTATTTTGGTTCTATAAAGTGTGGAAGCTTATGTAAGAACAAAACTGAAATTCTACTTGCCCTAATAATAAAGGGTTGTTTTTGCCTTTAACTTTACAATCCATTTCAACCTGATTTAAAAACAAGGATTGAGAGGATTGCATCATGTACAGCTTATTGAAAATCCATCTATTATTTCTGTAAGTGAAAGAAGAATTTTGTCTGTTCAAAAATACTCAATTGCAAAGAAACTGTCTTGGTATAAGTGCAGGAGTGCAGGATAGGAAAGAACATGAAGATGAGTAATAAAGACTGGGAAATTGGCTTAAGAAAGCACAGGAGTGTACGTGAGTATCCGGCACAGGGAGTTGGGTAGGGAGAAAAGTCCTTGGTCTTATTGAAGGAAATGATTTTCCTGTGACTGGCCGTAGGGGGCGCCTTTGGTGTGGCTTCTGAGAAGGCACAGTGTATGCGGTGCTGGGTGGGCTTCGTGGTGAGGACACAGAAGTGTTGAGGCATAGTTCTGATAATTTGCTACTTCAGTAGAGAAATAAGACACTTGTACCAGAAGGGAATTGTCAATGCAAGATTGCAAGCGGTCTAAGTGCCACTGGAACTTGGTGAGCAGCTTAAAATCTCAGGTGCTCAGAGACAGTGAGTGTCAAACTCGAGCGTCAGCATCACCTGAAGAACTTGCCAGAACGCGGATTGCTGCCCCTGCCCTAGTTCCTCATCCACTAGGTGCTGGGAGGAGCTCGGCACTTTGCATTTAGAGCGAATCCCCTGGTGATTCTGTGGCTGCCAATCTGAAGACCACACACGGAGAACTGCTGCCCCAGGGTGACTCCAGAGGGGAGAAGGAGGCAGCTGAATGGACAGGACACAGAGCACATTCGAGAAAAAAGAAGTTTGATACATTCACTTGGAGAAACACGACCTAGTTCACTCCTTCTTCACCTATCCAGTCAGTAAAGAATTTTTAGAGAATCCTGTTCTTTAATCTTCTGTTCATCTCATTCTGCCTCTGACACTGCCTAAGATTCTGCCACCATTCTTCATCACTTGCATTTGTGTGACAGTTTTCTAACTAGTGTTCGTCTTGTTTATTCACTTCAAACTGTCCTCCAAGCTGCTGTCAGAAGTGTCTTCCTAAAACACAGTGCAGCTGTGTCATGGCTGTGATTAAAATTCTGTGACGACACCTCAGATCTCTGAGACTGCTCCTCACACTCCTGGCCGATATTCTAGAGTCCCCTGTAGACATGGTCCTATACTCTCTCTCAACATCATTCCTTCACTGCACTTACCATAGTCTGTCCTGTTTTCCAGATTCTTCCTGTAAAACACCGCTTACATGCCTAGCCGTACGCTGTTACTACCTCGCCTTTATCATCTAGCAAACACCTACTTAGTCTCCAAAACCCAGGTCCAGAGTCAGTGTCTGCTAGAAGCTTCCCAGGCTCATGTACCTCTAAGTCACCAGTGGTCACTATGTTTGCTTTATATGCCGTTTTTACATTATTATAGTCTTAAATGTTATGTGTGGTGTGATCAAAATTTGAAAGTTCATTCAAGACAGGGACTATGCTGCTATCACCTTTAAAACTCTAGCCCTTAGTACCTGCGGAAAATAAATAACTAACAAATGAATAAGTGACTGGACTGGACAGAAATATAAAAGCAGAGAAGGGAGGAACAAAAATTGAGTAGACTCTTTTGTTTATTATGTAGTGGTAGATAGAGCTGCGAGATGAAACACAGATGCAGGTTAAGAAATACTTATCTCACTCTGACATGTTGGGGATGCATGAGGGTTTTGAATGGCATTGTGATCATCAAAACTCTGCTAAAGACCTGATTTAGAGGAAGTGTACAGGGGTGGGCAAAAGTAGGTTACAGTGGTTTGTATGGAAAATACAATAATTAGTCAATAATAACACAAGAACAGACTGTCTCGTACCCACAACTGTAAGCCTACTTTGCCCACCCCTGTGTGTGAAGGAGTAGAAGAAAGGAAGGTTCGAGGTGAGAGACCGCATGAGGTCTGGTGGCAATGTTTCCCATGAAGGTTAACTTGAGCCTGGACTAGGGAAGTGTTGGTGGAAGGGGAAGGGGGGAATCGCATGCCAAATATATTAAGTACTAATCGTTAAGACTGGGTGATTGAGTAGATAAGGGGAGACAAAGGGGAAAGCCTGAGTAACTGGCAGAACGACAGAGAAAAATTCGAAGTCAGGGGCAAAGGGAGTGCAAGAGATCATTAGTTCTGTTGGAGACATGTTAGTGGACATTGAGAAAATTACTGTGAAAAATAAAATGTGTTATATCAACCTTCTGATCTCAGTTTAGTTCTTCAACCCTCTAATACAGAGCAGAGCTCATCAAAAAGGGGACACAGAGAGGGGGGATTTTGAAGTGGACCAGGAAGTCAGGCAGACTGTGATCCCGAGCTGTGAAGGTGTCAGCCTGGATTGGGGATGTGCCGCTGTGATGAGCAACAGGCCAAAACTAGTCAGGGAAGGGCCATCGAAAAGTCTGAGGGAGGCGGAGAAGTGGAAGGTCAGTAGGAGCACAAAATCAAACTTAATTTACTTTCCAACTTTACCAGGAACTGCTTGTCAGGGATCTCCCTCAGGCAAATTGAGAAAAACTAGCAAGTGTGTTAAACCATCACTGTCCAGCCTCAGACCATTCTGGGCAAATATTTAGAGATGCCCGAGCGTGAAGAAAAGGCAAAGAAGCATCGATAAGAGCACTGCTAACTTTTCCTGCACTTTAATGACTGCAAGAGATAGGGAAAAGCCTCCACATCTATCACTTCCTTGTCTCATTGTTAGCTAATAGCAAAGTAAGTCTTCACTGATCATTTTTAGTGCCACCAGTTTAGAAGTATAGACTAATTCCTCAGGGGTATTATGCCTTGTGAAAAGGTCCTCTGAAATAAACCTTTGCATTGTATGAGTTTGAAATTCATTGTTTTTAAACTATAAAACAAGTGGATAAGGTAGAAAATGGGGGATTTAGAACCTCCAACACCACCTCCTTTTATTTCATATTTGCTAGGTATGGTCCACAGTAGTCAGCCTTCAGTTTATTGAGCATCCTACTGTTGAGCAGTAGCCTCACTAAAAAATACCCTTTGGCCCTATTTTCTCCATAAAGTTGACTGAAATGAAATGAAAGTTGCATCTTGGCTTCACTGAACAGAACAGAATTACAGGAGCCTTACAGTCCTGTCGATTGTGCTAAGCATCTCCCTCGGTTCACAGGATCCATCTTTTTAAAAGCAAATCTACTCTCCTGCTTGCCCCAAATCTTGCTGGTATTATTTAGCTCATGCAGCTTTTTATTTAATATAAGGTATTATTATGTAATGTGAGTGCAGCAGTGCCTAATAGCTTTAGCTCCTTTGCTAGCTGATCCAGTCTTTCCAAACTGTAAGATTCATATAATATAGTTAAATGTCCTTATAATGAAATCATATAGTGAGATTGTTCCTACTGGTCTTTTCCCCATAAAATAATTATGGTCATTCCTACCTCAGTTGAAGACATTTTTCTAGGAAGAAATTGATTTTTATGTAACAGAGTTTCTTTGTAGTTTGCTCTAACCAGGATTAGTGCTTGGTGTAGCAAGTAGCTATTAACTTCAGTCCTTCTATAAAAAGATACATTTAAGTAATTACCATTACTAGCTTCTTGAGAAAACTGTGTATAATTTAGTTATTTACACTGTGTGTGCGGAGTAATTTGGTACTTGACAAAAATGGCTAACTTGTATCTGTGACCCTTCAGACCCTACAGAGCAGGTGACAATGCAAGTGCTGCCACCCAAAAGCGCCATCAAAGAAGGAGACAACGTTACTCTGAAATGCTTGGGAAATGGAAACCCCCCTCCTAAGGAGTTTTTGTTTTACTTACCAGTAAGTGCTCAGGGATTATTACTTGAGCTAGACTGCTATCATTTTGTCCTGTTGTTTGGCAACTGGCTGCCATGAAGGATTGAATGTACTTGGGCAGCTTAAGTGAGAAGGGATGTTTTTCTCGGGGACAAGGGACACCTGTAGAATGTGCTTTGAAAGCTTTTCCAGCATCTGCCAATGGCCTTGACTTTTTTCCTTCATGTTAAGAGATTTCAAGGGAAAAAAGGTAAAAAGTCTGACCACAGACTCTTTTAATTGCATAATTAAAAACCATAACTACAAAACCTCAACATTTCATTATCCAAATAAGTTATAAGAATCTGCTCTTTAGAAACAGATAGATGTAAATGGAGAATCACGGCAGCAAATGCTCTGACGCAGATGCAAAATCTTCCTGTAGCACATTCCTGAACATACCTGTGAACCTCTGAAGTAGGAACAATTCCATTGCAGATTATGTTTAGCTTCTCAGACTAAATTTGGGGGCCGTATCTTGCCATTGTATATAGTCTATCAGTATCACAGCTGAAGGAAATGATATGTGTGGAGGATAATTTGGAACATTCTTCTAGGGTGTGTTCTAGATGTCATAGTGATCAGGAGCCCCACTAGGGACAGCTCATCTGAGGACACTTGTTTGCTCTCCCGCAGCTCTTTCTGAGTTTCTCTTTGACATAACCTTGCTTGGAGAGAAGCACGTACAACTTACATGCATTTACTGCAGGGATATGTTTACAAATGTCATCTATATCACTTTGTCGTGTTCAAGGCTGTCATCCATTACATTGCTCAGAAGACTAGTATAAGTAATTTCTCTTAGATTTCAGCGTTGACAGATGACTTCGTTTCTTCTAACAAACTGGCATTCTGTTTTTGTCTCATGTGCAAATGAAATTTTGAAAGTAGTTATGTTTCTACCTACTGGGCTATCAGAGATCAGAGAGTCCAATATTTGTTTTAGTTTTCGCAACAATGTCTGGTACTCACCTTTTTTTTTTGTTAACATATTTCTAGTTCATCTATATTTTTATATTTTAGTTTGCTATTGTTTTTTTTCCTCTCTTTCGCTCTTTTTTTCTTCCTACTTTCCTTCCTTCCTACCCTTTTTCCTCTCCTTTTTATTTGGATATATGGCATGTTTCCTTTTAAGTTGCCTCAAATCTTCCTGTGAAATTAGGCAAGGCAGAAATATAAAAATAAAATATTGGAAATTCTTAAAAAATCAAACATAATCCACACTATCAGTAAAGTAGGCATTTAATACAATGGAAATTAACCTCTCAATATCAATTATTTTTTCAGGAATCAGATAATACAAACTGTACTCTCATTCGTCCAATCAAGAAATACATTTCACTTTGTTCTTATTTGAGAAAATGTTATTTTCATCAAGAAATACAGCTGTTCTGCCCTGGCTGGTGTAGATCAGTGGATTGAGTGCGGGCTGGGAACCAGAGGGTCCCGTTCGATTCCCCGTCAGGGCACATGCCTGGGTTGTGGGCCAGGTCCCCATGAGGGCCATGTGAGAGGCAACCATACATTGCTGTTTCTCTCCCTCTCTTTCTCCATCCATTCCCCTCTCTCTAAAAATAAATAAAAATAAAATCTTAAAAAAAAAAAAAAAAGAAATACAGCTGTTCTTATTGTAGCTACCAAGTGTAAAAATCTTGTCATTTCACCCCTATCAAAAGGGCCAGCCCGAAGGAATAAGAAGCTCGAACAACTACACGCTGACGGACGTGCGACGCAATGCGACCGGAGACTACAGGTGCTCCCTGCCGGACACGGAGGGCGTGATCGCGTCCGCAGCCATCACGGTTCACTGTAAGTCACCACGTTCTTCCTACCGACAGCACTGCAAAGACCTGCGAGAGTCTAAGTTGGCTATCTTTTCCAGTACATTGCAGCTGTGTTTTTCCTAAGTAATGTGGTTCATTTGGCTTCCCGAAGTGCAGAAAAACAAGCTCAACTTTGTCCAGATTTGCACTGCAATGCCGAAGTGCTGCATGGATGTAATAACTGCAAGTTTGACGGGGATGAATGTCCATCTTTTTTTAAATGCCTTCAGTTAGTAGTATTAAGAAAAATTATACTTGGATATTAAAGAAATAACTCATTTTATCTTTTCAGGAAGCATTTAGATATGTGCATTTGGCACATAAAAGTATCAATTAGGTATCTTTTTAAAACTTACAGAATAATATTAACACCCAAACTCAAGCAACACAAAGTTAATACAGACACAGCCTTTAGAAGAGGAGGCAGAGACTGCGGAAAGCCATTCACTGATTTCCTTAGAGAGAGATGGAAAATGTTGAGAAACAAAACCTCTTCAAAATCATCCCAACTTACCTTTTTTTTGTTAACTTGTCACTTGCTTTTGATCTCCGGGTACTTCAAAAGTTACATTTACTCTAATATGACAGAAAAAGATATGCATATAAAACAGACACTTCACTTGTGTTACTTATTCTGCAATTCCTGGCAGTCTGTGGCATTGCTGTCCTGGTGCAGCGTGGGGATTGGGAACTGTTCTGAGCTGCTTGCTCTCTGGTGAGAGCAGATCTCACAGATGCCTGGGGCAATGCCAGTCTTGCCTGGAGGCACAGAACCGACTTTCTGATGCGTCTTTTGCACTCAACATCACCACCACATAAATAAGGTTTTCTCTAGCCATGATCCACTACTGTCCCATTGAGTATGAGGGGTTTCTGTGTCTAAAATCCAAAGAGACTTAGAAATTGTCCTGAGAAAACATTTCTAAATCTTTCAGCCTACCCATATTGCTTGGAAACCACATAGGATAGGAGCTAAAACTCTGAGGGAGATACGAGGAGGAATACTGGGGAATAGCGCAACAAGATCATTCCCTTTGAGTGTCTCATGTTGGAAACACACCCTGAGGAAGCCTAATAAAAACTGGACTGTCAGTAAATATTCATTGCCAATCCATTTCTCTGTTTGCTCCATATTTATATTTCATAGATCTGAGTATGTCTGCTACCAGGAAGTGTTTAAACAAAACAAGATGATGAAAGTACTCCTTTTTTCTGAGGCCTAGTCAGTTATGGGACCATTTGTCCAGCCTGTTTCATGAAAAAAAAGGGAGAGACAGTAACCAGCATGTAGAATTGCCTATGGAATAACTCTCTGATATCATTGTTCATGAGATCTTTGGGTCAGGAACCAATCATCCAGTGCCAAGAGATGGTTTGTTTACGTTTAAGAGATGTTAGCTACCCAGGAATCTAAAAGGCGAGGGCTCTTATTTGTTTCATGTATAGATGAGCCAGGGAGGGATAGGTAGCAGACTGATAAAGCAAAAGACTTGGCTGCAGCCACATAGTACCTCCACGATCAGCTGTGCTAAGAAAAAAATTAAAACATGTAACGGTGTAACTGGGGTGCAATTCATTTAACTGGATTTAAATGCTTTTTAGTTTCGGCAGGTAAACTGCTAACATCAGGTTTTAAGTCCTATGTAGCTCCTTAAAAGCTAGAAGAAGCATTGCAAGTAAATCAAGATTTTACTCTAAGTCACATGAAAACATAAAAATCCTATTTTTGCCCATGTATCTTTGATTGCTTGTTTGTTTTCCAAAAACAAGGTTTGTTTTCTTTCCACTGATGACTAAAGAGTGTCGCCAGAGAAGTGCCAGCCCACACTGGCCCCTGTGTGCAGAACAGGCCTCCCTCAGGCTTTCAGCCGCAGGCCCACGGTTGCTGAGGAAGTACCTACCGTCCCTCTGGCAATTCCTGTGTATAGGATTCTTCATCAGAACTTGCAATGCCCATTATCACTCTTTAAAATCTCTTATCACTGGCAAGTTAACTATCCAGCAAAGAGAAACTTCTAACTCACCATAAATAGAATTTTTTCATTTTAATATAATTTATCAAAATATTCTGAGGAAACTCCACTTTTCTGTGTGATAATGCCTATTTTAATATTAATGAGAAACTTAGGAGGCACGCTTCTTCTCTTCTCCTTCATTCATTCAATCACAGTTACCGAGAGCCTACCATGTGGCAGACATTGCGGAAACAGTGGCAAGTCATTGTCCCAGCCTCATGGTGCTAACAGCCTAGCAAGAGAAGCAAGTATTGAAAAATGATTTTCAAACAATCAATAAGTTGTAATTAAAACATGTAAAACCAAGGAGAAGCACAGGGTGCAACAGCAAATTCCCACTGCCATAGAGTAAAGTCCCACCTGTGCAGATGGCCAGCATGGTCCTTTACAACCTGGCCTCAATTAGCTTGTGTTTCCTGTGTTGTAACCATTCATGCCAGTTACTCACCATTGTGAAATCTGCCTAGCTCTCTCCCCTCTTTGCCTTTGCTTATGGGCCAGAAGTTTTTCCTGTATCTCCACTTATCAAAGCTCTTCTCAAACACTAGGGCCACAAACATGCTTTCTCCCATACAAAGCCTTTGTTACTGCTTTGAAACCCAGTTTGGCTCTGGTCTCTATACTTCCAGAAGTCTTTGCTTCTACTTCTGTTTGTAGCCCTTCCCTTAGTTTTTCAACAGATATTTATTGAGCTCATAATTCACAATACATTTGCTACCTGGTGCTGATTTCATGCTGCTGTATATTATCATTGCATAATTGAGTCCATATTACCTCTACCTCAAAAATTGTATTCATAAATTGCAAGCTCATTATTCATCCCCATATCTCCCATCAGTGTTTGGAACATAGTAGCTGTACAGTAAATATTTATCATATTAAATTGGATTTTCCTCATGTAGATTATACTATGACAGTAAGATTTTTATAGAAATTGCTTTCCATCTAGAAAATTATACTTCCTTACATGTGTTATATATTCTATTTTTAAAAGATGATATTGCTAAAAGTGTACCTTACAACAGATATCATTTAAAATTTCAACTGCATGAGAAATGGAATAGAATTTTTTAAAACTATTTAACTACCATAGCCAGTTCTCTCTGAAGACACTACATAGACTACCTCATGACTTTTCAATTTATCACCTGCTGGCTAAATATACTTGATTTTCCCATGGCATGCTTTACCCATTCTTTTTATAATATTTACCTAGTCATCATTGTTCTTTATTTTCTTCCAGAAGGGATTTAACAATTTTTTTCTTAAGGTGATAGGCCCCAGGGGAGTGCTTATGTGCAGTGAAAACATCAATCATATTAACTGCAAATAAATGCATAATCAATTAGATTGACCATTCACTTGCCTAGACTGGTCTCAAAGCTCGCTTGAAAAAATGATGGATTGCGCTACAGGTCAGTTATTTCAGTCACATAAATCAGTTCTGAAATCTCAAGTGCTGTTAGAGGGAGTTTTTCCATTGTTTCTTCTCCAAAGTATTTCAACAAGCTTCCTTTCCTGAGGTTTGCATTTTAAGCAGATTTTCTGCTTCACAGATTTGGATTTGTCCTTGAACCCCAGTGGGGAAGTGACCAAGCAGATTGGAGATGCCCTGCCCGTGTCCTGCACGATATCTGCTAGCAGGAACGCAACCGTGGTGTGGATGAAAGTAAGTGATATTCCCTGGTGAATAGTCTGCTGATTGAACTGAGTCCTTTTCAGGCTTTTATTGCATTCTGTGCATATCCAGATATGTATATTCATGGGCAATATCTTTATGCATGCAGACTCGTACTCTCTTTCTCTATATATAATAATACAAATCATGTCATGATAAAATTTTAGAGGTACTCAACAATAGTATGGCATCTGTGATTGATGCTCTGAACCTTAGTTTGGGGGCATCCATTTAATTATGTGCATATGCTAAGTAATGGTACACATATGCATATACTCAGACACACACATATACATCTACATGTTTTAGGGCTTAACGATTTATGATGTGTTTTAACCCACATTATTCTTGCATGACAGTTGCAACAACCCTTTGAAATATGCAGGGCATCTATCATTTCCTCACATTGTTCATAAAGAGGTGGACGTGACAGAAACCAGAAAGCTCGTAAGTGACAGAGTAGAGACTCGAGCGCTGCCCTGACTGAGGATAAATACTGTGCTGAAACTAATCTTCCGGGTCCGAATGTGGGTTCTACTGAGTCAGTAGCTCTTTGGGGGGACATATCTCTTCTGGCCTTTGAGCCACATTAGAACACCTGGAACATTCTAAGTGCTTAGTCAGTACTTCCTAGGTGAGTGTTTCCATTTTATTTTAATTGTCTGAAAGGTAGGCCATTACCTGGACCCAATTATTGCTATATTTTTAGAGTGAGAAAAGAGGGTTGGTAATTTGTGATTTGAGACAGAGTTATCATCAAAAGCAACAGTTATTACCAGGAACCCTCTACTCAAGTCCTTGACTAGTATATCTAAACACAGTGCATTTATCTCCAGAACATGGCCTGTAATGGAACCATTTAACCAGTAATGTGTTGACAAAACATATGCAAAACATTTGAAGTAGGGGTTGACAAGTATTCTCTTTATAAACAATTGTGGAGAAATGTATTGCTAGACTTTCTTTGTGATAAAAATAAAAATTATTTAGTATTGCTCTTTGATCTCTTCTAATGCCAGGTTGTCTGTTACTTGTTCTCTGACTCTTACTTTTTTATTGCACTTTTTTTTAAGCCCAGCCATATCACAAATTCTCATTAAACTGCATGTAGAGCATAATATATCTATAATAGTTGATGGTCAAAGGGCTGGACAAGTTCTAGGCAACTAGACTACTCAGTGACATCATGAGCACTCATAGTGTGTTTTACTACAGAACTGAAGAAGCTAGTTTACTTGGCTGAACTAGTTTCTCTGTCAACTGCAGTCACTGTTGTCAGTTGAATACCTAATATCAGTGGTGCTGATCAATATTGTCTGTCCATTGATTAGTGGATGGGAGAGGAAAAAAGGTCATAGTGGACAAAGACCACATAATCTTAGGATTGTGTTTCATTGTCTGCTTATGAGCATTTCAATTCCTGATAAAGTAACATCATTATCTATATAGTAAGCAACTTTTTAAAATTAAACATTGTATTTCTTTATTCATTGAAATTAGGATAGTAACCTGTCATTAAGGATTTCCTAAGAAACATTTTATCAGAGTTGCCATGACTCTGTAAAGGAAGGAGTCCCTGTTGGATAACTGTACCCTATAAACTAACTTCAGGCCTCTGTACCGTCATCGGTTATGTAGCACACGTCTTCGATGCCTGCCATTCCTCGTTCATCTACATTTATTTCAGGGATAGTTACCATGAATGAAGGACTTTCCTTAGTGTAAACACATTATATTGTTTATATAAAGTCCTCATAACAATTCAATATGGTTATTACCTGATTTTAAAATAAGGAAACTCTGTCCCAGAAAGTTATGAACTTGCTCCAGATTACAAATTCATAAACAGAAGAGTCTGAAATAACGTCCAATTCTAGAACTACAAAGGAAAAAGGAAACCTGTTTTTGAAAGCTCCTGAAGTTAAAAAAAAAAAGAAGCTTGCATTTTCATTAGACCCAGAAGAATAATTTTAGGCTTAATTATTATCTAATAAATACATTGAGAGTTTCTGTTGTGCCATGCGAAGTAATTAACTTTTTATTTAATCAGGATAACACCAGGCTTAAATCTAGCCCATCGTTTTCTAGTCTCCAATATCAGGATGCTGGAAACTATGTGTGTGAAACTGCTCTGCAAGAGGTGGAGGGACTAAAGAAAAGAGAGTCATTGACTCTCATTGTGGAAGGTAATAAAGTACTCGAATGCCCATTCAAATTTTTCTTTGAGAATTTGCTATCTGGTTACTTTTATGACCTTAGTTCAACATCTTATTTTAATTTTAATAATACTTTAGGAAAACCTCAAATCAAAATGACAAAGAAAACTGATCCCAGTGGACTGTCTAAAACAGTAATCTGCCACGTGGAAGGGTTTCCGAAGCCAGCTATCCAGTGGACAATTACTGGTAGCGGAAGTGTCATAAACCAAGCAAGTATCTGCTTTCTTGTTACGTGCTGCACATGATCCAATGCGGGGTTTTATTTAGACATGTTAGCTGTGGGCTAGCTTCTTACCAATGTGAAGGTTGCAGCATGTTCTCAGAGGGAGCTTTTCCTAAATTCTTAATTTTCCCAAAGGCAGCAGAACATGGCTCAAAGAGAAATTCTAAGTGCCAGAGCCATGGAGAATGAAAGAATCATGATGTGGTCAGTATCTGTTTTTAAAAGAATATAAATTGGGTGCTGTTCTGTGGTCATTAATTCCTGAAACTTGTGTGATTAAAACATTAAGGTATGCACTTTTCTGCATCATAAACTTACACATCTGAGTATAAGTGGCTTCCATTACTTTGCTTCCTTATGCACATTAAGGGATATTTCTTCTTAAAACTGGGCCCTGGAGTGTGGTAAAGACATTCACTGTTTCTGAACATATGGTCTGGCATGTGTATGCCAGGGCTTGGGCCGGGATAAGGCTGAACATGGTGTCTAGGGTGTTTCCTTCTGAAAAAAATGTAAATATAAACCAAACCTTAGTATTTGTCCCTTTGCCAGGACATTTTAGTAATAGTAAAGGGTTAAAAACTTATGAAGACTACCAGTAATTTGCTTTTTACTTTGAAAAAGAGAGAGAGAGAATCTGGCGTGTCGCTAGGGGTTCTAGCTGTAATCCCACTAAATTGCCAGTCTGCTTGGGTTCCTGAGATCCTTGTCAATTCCATTTTCTCTACAACAGTCTTCACGTCCTCCTTCTCAGTACACCCACTTAAAGACTCTTCAGCAACACCCAGAGGTGCCATTTGATTATCTGAATCTTCTGCGCTGCCTTCCTCTCAGCTTTGGACCCAGCTGAAATCTGAGAAGGCATGAAAAAAGCAGAGTTGCAATTTAGTTTTAAGTTAAAATTTCCACTCTTTCTCTGTCCAGGGAAGTTGGGCCCCTGGTCCAGATTATGTAATCTGGTTTTGTAGAGCAAGGTGGATTTTGGCTCTTTTAGCTATGGGTGATGAATATATATTTACATAATTCCAATTATGGAAGGTCTCCAAAGTGAATGACTGCTGATTTCATCAGTGTGAAGGGGCCACACAGAGAGCATGCACAGTAGCACACAGAGGCTCTGAAAGGAAATGCAGTTGTCTTGACTCAGAAAAAAGACCTGAGCTCTGCTGGTATAGCTCAGTGGATTGAGCGTGGGCTGTGAACCAAAGGATCACTGGTTCAATTCCCAGTCAGGGCACGTGCCTGGGCTGTGGGCCAGTTTCCTAATGGGGGCCACATGAGAGACAACCACACATTGATGTTTCTCTCCCTCTCTTTCTCCCTCCCTTCCCCTCTCTCTAAAAAATAAAATAAAATCTTAAAAAAAAAAAAAAAGAAGAAAGGAAAAAGACCTAAACCACCTGAGTTACTGACAATGTGTAGGTTAATTTTTTACCATCAGAATTGACTGTTTCTTTTCTGCTTTTTTACCACTTTTGTTCAATTAAGTAATAATTAAAGCCAAAAAACTATAAGTACTGGTAATATAAGCATAGAAAATAGAAAAATAAGCACAGAATAAATACTTGATGAATGAAAAGATACAGAGATTTAAGAGGCCACCCTACAAAAGAGTAAATATATTTTGTAGAGATAAAAATAACCAGAAGAAAGACTCAGTGAGAAAGTCATATGAAAAATACTAGTGGAAAATGGTAAAATAACTGGTGAACTTACTATGAGGATAAAAATAATAATGCCATTCTTCATTGTCAAGGAGAAGAATTGATTTTGGCCCACTAGGTGATATGTTATTTTTCTTGTTTTAGGTTTGTGCTGATACACATAATCTTTTATTTGTTCCCTCCACAATCACATGGTGAATCTATTATTTTACAACTTCTGAAAACCCTGCCCCACCCCTGCACAGGGACTAGACAATATTCCTAAGCATGAAACTGGCTCTTGTTCTCGAGGTCCTTACACTGTAGTGGAAGAGAAAGTCAATAGGGACCAGTGCATGCATGGTGTATAATACACAAGGTGGTGGAGAAAAGAGCGGAAGTACCTGTTTGCTTCCGTCGTGTTTGACTGAGGAGTCAAGTCCTGGGGAAGACATTAAAGAAAATTGTTTCACGTTTGGAGTATTTAATTGCAGTGATTGTCCTCATTAACACTTCACAACAACCAAATGAATTTACCAATAACTAAAAAAGAATCCATCCTCTGTATTTAGCTCAGGAAAATTGAGAAAAAAATAGATTACCCATGAGTAAAATCCTATATAAATATGTACTTAGATATGATGCTAAAAGATAAAGGAATTAACCCCTGTGGTGAAGAATGATGTCATAATTTACAAATATGAACTAAATTCATGAGTTTATTAAGGGAAAATATTAATTAATTATTTTGAGACAAATACCGTCCTGGCAAAATATTAACAACCTGAGCATCTATTTTAAAAAGGTGAGTTTAGTAAATGCAATTACTAGAATTTACAATAGAAGCATAACCAGGAATCCAGGTGTGGGTTAACTGCCTGTTTTCCTCTGTGCGGCAGATGTGAACTTGGAGTGGTCTATGTCTGTGACCACTTGTAGACCCTGAGCAGCACATAGTTCTGCAGCACTCCACACCCATCAGTTTCTCTCAGCATTGCCCCTTCCCGGGTTTTTAATCTCTTTCCATTTCTGAGTCCATATTCTTTCTTTTCCAGACAGAGGAATCCCCTTATATCAATGGCAGGTATTATAGTAAAATTATCATTTCCCCCGAAGAGAATGTTACATTAACTTGCACAGCAGAAAACCAGCTGGAAAGAACAGTAAACTCCATGAATGTCTCTGCTAGTGAGTATTTCATTTCTGGCATTAAAAAAGTAAGAAAATTTGAAATTATTCTTCATTAGTTTAAAATCTTCAATTCCGTCTTCCTATACTGAATCATGGTGAGTTTTATTTATTTTGAAGTTGATATCATCATCATAAGGTACTTTTTTTTATTATTTCTAGTGTCCATTCTTGTACAGCCCATGTTCTGACAGCTAAATCATTTTATGTTTTATGGGTCAAAGACCTTAACTTACACAGGAATATTTCCCAAGAGGAACAGAGGATATGAACTGAGTTGCTATTATTTATTCTGCTTTGTGTTCAGAATACAGATAATTCAAAGATGTCCTTAAAACATTCCTGTAACAGTTTTAATTTTGGTAAAATTTTAATTACCTTTAATTTATGACTGCATTTCAATGCTTTTTGGTATTTATCCTACTGTTATTTTGTACAGGAATGCCACATGCTTAAAGCCACTCAGCAAATTGGGAGTAAAACAAATGCTAGAATTCATGAAATCTGGTTTTAAAAATTGATGTTTTTGAATATCATATTTGAATCATAGCTAAAAATCAGATAAAATCTGTCAATGGTGACATCAGCCAGCACATAAAAACTAAAAGCAGGTTCCTCTGAAAAAAATTGTCATTCATTTGAAAGTATTCATCATCTTCCGTTCTGCCATCGTCCCCATTGCTGTGTCAACCTTAAGTCAGGACTGGCCTGAAATGAGGCCCAGTTGGAATACTGCTTGCGACGTTAGCAGCGTAGGGATATACCGAGGAGCAATTAGCTGGAGCTAGGAGAAAATAATTGTCTAAGGATAATGGTTCTTAACAGATTGTGACTGGACTATAAAAGTATGCTGAACTAACAAGAAAAGAACCAAACAAATTTAACTCTCAAAGAGGAGCATTGACTTCTCCAAATTTAATTCAGCAAGTATTGATTTATCCCACCTAGAAAGAGAACTTATCCTTTCTTCCTGAGCACAGGTCTCTCTTTTTATGTTAACCCATTGAATAGTGGTTTCCTAGACTTGGCAGTGGCTTGATCAGCATTTAATAGAGCCATTTTCCAATTCAGTGAGCACCTCTGGAGATTCCAGTTTTTATGAGGAAGGTCTGGGAATCTGCAGTTTAACGGACATCACTGGACATTCTGATTCAGGCCCATGCATAGAGAAATATCTATATAGTTTAATATTAGATAGGAATGCATCCCATCGGGGATTCTTAAAATGACCCAGGTTCATGGCCCTGTCAGAGTTACTTAGAGGTTTTTTGCAAACATCACATATGTTGCCTCTTAACCTCGGAAACATCCCAGTTGTAACCTGTAGC
>PVJI01019671.1:0-30512 GCA_004026765.1 Micronycteris hirsuta | reverse complement strand
ATCATCACGCAGCCTTTACTATATGAAATGTTAAGGGGTTTTATATAAGGACTCATGAGAGAAGGCACCGAGACCAGATCAGCTGCCGGGGAACTCAGATCAGCCACAGCCAAGACGCTTGTGAGGTAAGCAAGCAAAATACACCCAGAGAAAAAAACTATAACCAGAGACATTGAAATTTAGAACAATCTGGCAGTAACCAGAGGGGAGGGGGAAGGGGATAATGGGGACAAGGGTATTCAGGAAGTGCTATAAAGGACACATGGACAAAACCAAGGGGGAGGGTGGAAGCAAGGGAGGGAGGTGGGTTTGTCTGAGGTTGGGGGTGGGGGGTAAATGCAGACAACTGTAAGTGAACAACAATAAAATAATTTTTTTAAAAATCTTAAAAAAAAACCCCAAAAATCATTTATGAAAATTTTATGAATTTGATACAAATACTTAGATTGAAGGGGCCAATAAAGAGCTACCTGGCACAACCAGGATGAAAATAGACTTCTTTCAAAGCGTATCATCATGAAACTTCAGATTGGTGGGTGAAAACTCAGGGTCCTAAGAGATAGGAAAGAGACAAAATTAAGTTACAGATATAGAATCAAGACAGAATGTCATTAGACTTCTCAACAACAGTAATAGAAACATAAATCAGTGGAGCAAAGAACAAAGTTGAAGGAGTCATACTTGTGATTTCAAAACTTCCTGCAAAGCTGCAGTAATTGAGACAGGGTGGGGCTTGTATAAAGTAGGCATAGATCTGTAGAACAGAGTTAGAATCCAGAAATTAACCCTCACACTTATGGTCATCTTGAAACCTGTGTTATTTTATTTGGAAAAGTCCTTGCAGATGCATACCATCCTAAATGTCTTTCTTAAAAGAGGCAGAGGAAGATTAGACACACAGAAGAGGAGATGGTGGTGGGAAAACAGGCGAAGATTTGTGTGAGGCAGCTAGAGGCCAGAGAATTCCAGCAGCCACGGAAAGCTGCAAGGGACAAGGAATAAGTTTTCCCTTTAGAGCCTTTGGACAGAGTGCTGCCCTGTCAGTGCCTTGATTTCAGTCCTGTGAAACTGATCTTACATTTCTGGCCTTTTTTTATTTTTTATTTATTTTTTAAAGATTTTATTTATTTTTAAAGAGAGGGGAAGGGAGGGAGAAAGAGAGGGAGAGAAACAGCAATGTATGGTTGCCTCTCACGCGGCCCTCACTGGGGACCTGGCCTGCAACCCAGGCATGTGCCCTGGCCGGGAATCGAACTGGGACCTTTTGGTTCCCAGCCCGTGCTCAATCCACTGAGCTACACCAGCCAGGGCTTTTTCTGGCCTTTAGAACTGGTGAGAGAATAAGTGTCTGTTGTTTTAAAACACCCAATTTGTATGTCTGTATTCATATGTATATTTTCTAGCTCTGTCATCTGAAGGACCTACCATCCAGACCTTGCTTCCTAAAGACTGTTGTCCTCTGAAAGTATCTGGGGGTGGGACTTGATCAAGATGGTGATAGAGCAGGCTCCTGAGCCCCCCTTCTCCCATGGACACAGTGAATGCACAGCTACATACAAAGTAATTCCTTCTGAAAGAGATCCAGAAACTAGCTGATCAGCTCCTACACATTAGATGAATGAGAAATACCCACACCTAAATGGGCAGGAAAAGCTGAGACATACTCTGCTATAACCCCCCAACATTGGGCCATGCAGTCAGGAGAGTACGTACCCCCAGCATCCATCTTCTGCCTGAGGTCTGCCTGAGCAGTTTTTATTTATTTATTTTAGAGAGAGGAGAAGGGAGGGAGAGAAACAGCAATGTTGCCTCTCATATGGCCCTCATGGGGACCTGGCCCGCAACCCAGGCATGTGCCCTGAGGGGGAATCGAACCAGGACCCTCTGGTTCCCAGCCCGCGCTCAATCCACTGAGCTACACCAGCCAGGGCAGAAGCAAGCAGTTTTTAATGGGCTCATGAGCACTTGCCTTGGCTGTCCCTGCAGGGGTCAGCAGGGAGGGAGCAGACAAAATTACCCTTTTCTCAAGCTTTGAAAGAGGTTTATCTGTGTACTTTAAAAGCTGCTGCCTAAGGCAGTTTCTCACTTAGCAGGCACTAGCTAGTGGGGCTGTGATCCTTCCCAGAGACCAGGGAAGCCCAAGGATACCTTGCTTGCCTTCTCCCTCCAACCCACTCCAAGTTGCTAGTACCTCCCTGGAAGGACCTTGTTTATACAACTGCACCCCAACTTTTACTG
Source organism: Micronycteris hirsuta (assembly GCA_004026765.1). Taxonomy (NCBI): domain Eukaryota; kingdom Metazoa; phylum Chordata; class Mammalia; order Chiroptera; family Phyllostomidae; genus Micronycteris; species Micronycteris hirsuta. The sequence goes on along the minus strand of PVJI01019671.1, from coordinate 28,274 downwards.
CTACTGGCTTGAGGGATGGAACCTGGATCCCCTAGCCAGGGGGCTTCTATCTATGAGTCCCAGAAGACTATAGCAAACAAAGAAGCAGTTCTTTCATTTTTAATATTTTATTGTTATTCTGTTATGGTTATCACCATTTTTTCCCCTTTGTCCTCATCCGTCCAGCACCCCCCCACCCCCTGTTGTCCATGTCCATGGGTCCTTGACTAGTCCCTTGCCCTTTTTTCCACCCTTATCCCCCTCCCCTCTGGTCGCTGTCAGTCTGTTCCTTTGTCCATGCCTCTGGTTCTAGTTTGCTTGTTTGTTTGTTTTGTTCATTAGGTTCTTCTAACAGGTAAGATCATACGGTATTTGTCTTTTCACTGCCTGGCTTATTTCACGGGCACTTGCCGTGGCTGTCCCTGCAGGGATCAGTGCAGAGGGAGCAGTCAAAATTACCCAGTCTCCCAGTCTTTCCCTGAAATTGGTTTGTCTGCATTCCATAAAAGCTGCTGCCTGAGTGTTGGGCTTCTAATTTAGCAGGCATCTAAAGGCTGGATGAGATCTTCCTGAGGCTGAGAAAACCAGTGGGCACCTTTCCCACTTTCTCTCTCCAACTTGTTGCAATAATAAAACCCAGTTACCAGTATCTCTCAGGAAGGACCTTGTATACACACAGCTGGTGCTCAAGCTTTTGCAGCTGTCCAAGGGATGAGCCCCCAGATCACTTGGCTCTACTAACCAACAGGGCTTGGATTCAGGAGTCCCACAGGACTGTAAAACAAACATTTGTTATCGGGTGTGGGAACAAACACCCTTCCGCCCATGGATGTACACCCAGACCCAGCACGGAGGGATTAGGCAAAAACGCCCATCTCCTAGTTTCTGCCTGAAAGGGGCTTAACTACATACTTCCCCAGCTGCTACAAGAGGGTTTAGCTTCTAATTGGCCTGCATGTAGATGCTGGCTTTGGGACACTGGTGGGTCTTGGCATACCCTCTACTAACTACTAAGAACTGAGGAGGAGGTGAAGACAGTCACAGAAGTTTGAGAGGCAACTGGCAGCTTGGGCTGGGCTGAAAACATAGGGAACGTATAAAACATAAATAAACGTGTTAAACATAAATAAATACAGTGGTCCTTGTGCATCAGCAACCCATTGGTTCCAGGATCCTCCGTAGATGTGCAAGTCCCTTATATGAAGTAGCGTCGAACAACGCATACAGTCGGCCTTCTGTATCCACAGATTCCCAATTGTGGGTTGATCTCTGGTTGGTTGAATCCATGGATGCAAAACCTGTGGCTACCAGCCAACTAGTTTAATTCAGAATAATCTAACGTTGCTAATGGTAGTCAGTAGAGCATTTATAACTCTTACATGAAGGTTAAAAAACAAAAGTATTTAAAATAACTATAACTACAATAATTTGTTAATGGTGCACAATGTAAAAAGATGAAAGTTGTGACATCAAAAGCATAAAATACGACAGGCTGAGCTTTTGTATGTGTTTGAGGTTATCTGCTTAAAATAGACTATTGTTGAATACAAATGTATTTTATGCAAGCTTCATGGTAACCACAAAGCAAAAGCCTATAGATATTAAAAAAAAATAGAAAGGAATCAAAGCATAGCACTACAGAAAATTATCAAATAGGAAAAGAGCAAGAGAAAAAAGGGAACAAAGGAATTATAAACATTACAAAACCACCAGAAAACAATCCACAAAATGAGATTGGCAATTCCAAATCTATCAGTAATTTTTTTTTTCAATAATTACTTTAAATGTAAACTAAATTCTCAATTCTCCGACCGGTAGACATACAGGAATAACTAAAGGTTGGTCAACTTTGTTTATCTTTGGTAAACCAGCTCTTAGTTCTATTGATTGTTTCTGTTGTTTTTCTGGTTTCTATATCATTTATTTTCACTCTGATCATTATTATTTCCTTCCTTCTGCTAACTTTGGGCTTAATTTGTTTTCTGGTTCCTTGAGGTATAAAGTTAGGTTGTTTATTTGAAATGTTTCTAATTTTTTTAATATGTACATTTATTGCTATGAACTTCCCTGTCACAACTGCTTTGAAGCTTATAGGTTTTGGTATGTTTTTTCCACTTTCATTTGGTTTGAGATGGTTTTTGATTTCCTTTTGATTTCTTCTTTGACCCATTGGTTGTTTAGAACTGTGTTGTTTAGTTTTCTCATATTTGTGGATTTTCTTTCTTTTTAAAGATTTTATTTATTTATTTTCAGAGAGAGGAGAAGGGAGAGAGAAAGAGCAATGTATGGTTGCCTCTCACATGGCCCTCACTGGGGATCTGGCCCACAACCCAGGCATGTGCCCCGACTGGGAATCGAACCGGGACCCTCTGGTTCCCAGCCCACGCTCAATCCACTGAGCTACACCAGCCGGGCATATTTGTGGATTTTCTATCTGCCTCTTGTTGCTTCCTAATTTCATACCATTGTGGTCAGAAAAGATAGTTGTTATGAGGGAATATATTAACCCTGTTTTATCCCGTTCTTGGCTTGGAGGTAGAAGGCCCTCCCTGTCAACACTTCCACCACCATGCAGATGGGCAAGTACGACTTTAGCTTTTACATATGCTTATCTACTTCAAAATATGTGCGTATAGATATATTAATCGTAAATTGTAAGATCTAGAGAATATTATGATTAGAATTCATTTGGAGATGCTTTTGAAACTGGCCTTTTTCACATTTAGTAGTGTTTGAGGTTTAAACTTCCAAGAAACATTGAAAATACTATTTTTATTTCTTTTTAGATCATCCAATTATGATGGGTTTTGAGCCCCTTGTTAACCAGAGGCTACTTCCACCCACTTTTCCTCGATATGCAAAGATAATTAAAAGAGAAGAAATGGTCAACTATTTTGCAAGATTAATAGATAGAATAAAAACTGTTTGTGAGGTGGTAAACTTAACAAATTTACACTGTATCCTGGTAAGTACAAATTTCTATTCTTAATATAACTTCATTTTAAAGATTAAGAAACTAACGTCGAGAGGCTACATAATTCATCCACACTTTACAAATGGGAGTTTAAACCCTGGATTCTGTCTTCAAAACCTTTTATATAAATAGATGTGTGCATGCATATACATAGTGTGTGTGTATCAGTATTTTTCATACAAAAATTGGTTCATGGTGTTTGGTATCTTTTTCTTTAATTACTAATCTCTATATCTTTTCATGTTAACAAATACATATATTTGTATATTAATGGCTACATGGGATTCCACTGTAAGCATGTTTTTTTCAGTCCATTCATATTGAATTGCATTTAGGTCTCTTTCAGTGTTTTACATGGCGAATATCTTTATAGGTAAATCTTTATGTCAGGCACTTTCTTGTCCCTTAACATAAATTACTAAACAGTGAGGTTTCTGGGTAAAAGAGGATGTACATTTTTAAGTTGGCACTTTTTGGATTAATCTTTTTATGGATTTAAATATGGAAAATATGTAGTTTGATTTTGGGAATATTAAAACATTCAAGGGTAGAGTTTTGGTAAGGTAATAGTGATATGTATAAGGTTCATAGGACGGTAGAAAATATGCAAAATAATACTGTTGGTATTTAGATACAAGTACACGAATTTATTTTGCATTACTGTGTGTAGATATGCTTTTGACTCTTGTTCCCTCTACATGCTGAAGTGCATAATCCTAACCCTCTGTCATTTCCTCTGTGAAGTCTTCCTTGTTGGTTCCAGGTTTCTTCTGAACCTATGTTCTTTGAGACGACAGATACCAGTTCATATTCCTAGAATTGAGCAGCTGCCTCTGGGATATAGCTGATGGTCAATAAAGACTTGTGCTTTTGTGCTTTTGTTTATGTTCTGTCTTACAACTTTATTTTCTCTTCCACTAGTTCTTTGTCATTAACACCCAGCTTACATCTTTACTCCTTAGTGAAACTTTCACTGATTATTCCTTTATTACTTCCTTTTGTATTTGCTTTCTTCTTAGTACAATGTCCTTAAGAATCATAGAGTCTTAGAGATAGAAAAGATCACAGACATTAGCCAGTTCATTTTGCAGTTCGTTATAAAGCTAAACATAGGTTTAGAGGGATTGTAACTAAGTGAGATTGGTTAGTGACATATCTGGATAATAAATAGAGATTTCGTTACTCTTTTGCTGCATCTACTTTTCTGATCCTTAATTGTTACATGGGTACCTATTTGTGTTTACCAGATTAATTATAGGGTTTTAGAAAAGGAGCGATCAATGTGAATTGGAATAAGAAAGTATAATACACAGTTGGAATTTGTATTCTGGCAGAAGATTATGGATTACTTTGTCAGAGGAATGAGTACATGATGACATACCATAGAGGGGAGCTGGGGGAGCCAGGCCTGGACAACTGGCCCTGGACCCGAAAAGAGCCTAGTAGGAGAAAAGTCTGGATTCCTGGAAGACTTGGGACAGAGGAATAGGCAGTGGTAGTGGGGGTCGGGGGTGCCAAAGGCCAAGAGTAGAGGAAAAGATAAAAAGTCAGGGAGGGTAAAGGACCAAATGGTCTAGTTGATCTTCATAAGAAACCTGTTATTAGGATAATGCCAGCTTATTTTTTTGTTTGTTAAGATTTTATTTATTTATTTTTAAAGAGGGGAAAGGAGGTAGAAAGGGAAACATCAATGTATGTTTGCCTCTCAAGCACCCCCTACTGGGGACCTGGTCCCAACCCACGCATGTGCTCTAACTGGGAATCGAACCAACAACCCTTTGGTTTGCAGGCTGGCAACTCAATCCATGGAGCCACACCAGCCAGGGCAGGTTAATGCCAGATTATAAAGAATGCTGACATATTAGTAACATAAAGATAAGCTTCCAAATGAAAAATTGGGAAAGGACATAAGCACACACTTTTAAAAAGAAGTAAATATTGACAGTGCTTAATCTTACTAGTAACTAAAGAAATGTAATTTGTAACTAGATTGAAAAGTATAATAATATTTAATGTTGATAAAGAAAAATAGTCATTCTCCTGTACTACTCTTGTTGATACTTAGATATAAGTACACTAATTTATTTTGCTTTACTATGTGTAGATGTGCATTTGACTGTTGTTCCCTCTACATGCTGAAGTGCATAATATTGGTTATCTCTCCAGAGATAGCCAGTAGGCTACCTCTTTCCAGTCTTAAAAATGTGTTACTTTGACCCAGGAAAATGCAGAAAAATATTAAGATGATAAATAACTGCTATAACTACAGGTGTTAACATTTCAGTGTATTTTCTTATTTTTTTCCCTCTGTCTATATAATCCTATGTATAGCTTTCTGAGCATATCTTTTGGTCTTTCCCTAGAGTCAGGAAGTCAGTCAGTAATATGAATCCAGTTGGCCTAGTTATTACTTGGTATTCATTGAGGTGAAGTAGGAAGTAAACCCTAAAATTAGTAAAATATTGTTGACAGTTATTTTCATGGTGTACAAATTTAATGTGAGTGTCCACAAAATACTGTTATTGGTCCATTTGTTTAAAAAAAAATAATTGAGGCTCTAAAGTTACCCAAGGTCTCTGATACCATTTAGACAGTTCCTGTAGAGATGGTCTTTAACTGTTGGTCATACTCTAACTCTGGGAGTTTCCAGTTAAAACTACACTGCATGTGCAAATGTTTTCTGCTTTTATTTAATCCATTATCGACATTACTTTTTTTCTGTTTATCTCTTAGGATTTTTTCTGTGAGTTTAGTGAACAGTCACCTTGTGTTCTTTCAAGATCTCTATTACAAGTAAGTTCTACTTAGTATTGAAAAAACTTCTTTAAACATTAAATTATATGTCTGTTGACATTGTTTTTTTGATTGACAGAACAAAAAGTAGATGCTTCTTTCTAAAGCCTACTCCACAGTTAATGTTACATTTTTAAATTATAAGCATCGACTGAAATTGTTAGACATTCATCACAATCATATCCTGGGCGATAAAATAAACCTTAATTTTAAAACAGTTGAAATGATACAAAGTATATTCTCTGATTACTTTGAATTAAATGAATAGTCCATAAAAGATCCTGAAAATTCTTGAAATATTTGGAAATTAATGCATGTCTAAATAACCCACAGATCAAAGAGGAAGTCTTAAAATAGAATGAAACGAAAATATAACGTAATTAATATGGTCAATTTTTGACTAATCACAAAGGTAAGTCCATAGAGAAATGGTAGTCTTTTTTAATAGATGGTGCAAGAACAATTAGATAAGCATATTGGGGGAAAATTGACTCAGAGTACATCATAAACTTAAATGTAAAATGTGAAACTAAAACTTTAGAAGAAAGGATAGGAGAAAATCTTTGTGACATTGGAAAAGGCAGAGAATTCTCAAGTGTGATGTCAAAAGCACAATCTTTAAATTGATAAATGTAAAACTTTAATTCTGTGGAAGACATTTAAGAAAATGAAGAGACTCTGGAGTGGGAGAAAATATTTGCAAATCCTGTCTGACAAAGGACTTGAATCTAGAACATATAAAGAACTCCATAAATATAATAATAAAAAACAGACAATCCAATTTTTAAAATGAACAAAAATTTGAACATTTTGATATGAAAAAATACTCAGCATTATTAGTATTACAGAAGTGCAAATTAAAACCACAATGAAATGCCACTATCCACCGTCTTTTAAAAGAAAAGAAAGGAAAAGAAAGTATCAAGTGCTTGTAAGGATGCAATACTAATGGGAATGTGAAGTGCTGCATACATTTTGGAAAACAGCTTGGCAGATTCTTATAAAATGAAATGTAAAAATCCCACTTCTGCTTGTTTACTAGAGAAGTGGAATCTGATGTTCTGGAAAACTGTATGCAAATATTTATAGCTATTTGGTTCATGATCACCAAAAACTGGAAATAACCCAGATGTGTTAAGAAATCAAATAGAGTATACTATAGTAAATATTAAAATGCACTGAGGTTGAGAGAACAAATTAAATGCAAATTATTATGAAGTAATATTTTATTTTAATTTAATGTATTTTTTAATAATTTATTTATTTTTTTTCCATTTTGGAAAGGTTTTTTTTTAAAAATTTTATTTATGTTTGTGGGGGCCGGGTGGGGAGAAACGTCAAATGTTTGGTTGCCTCTTGCACACCCCTTACTGGTGTTACTAAAGATTACTGACTAGCTGAATATTTATAGCCATTTACTATTTCATAATTTCTGAAGCCTTTTCCTATGTAATTAGCTCATTTGACATATTTAGACTAGTCAGTTTATTTTTGACAAGTTCACAGTTACTACTCTTGACTTGGAAGATTTTTTCCTGCACATTTTTTATTTTCCTACATCAAAATACACCTTAAATAAGGGTTAATATGTAATACCTATTGTGGAGGCAGTGATTTATAAAAATTTTCTACCAACTTTTTATATTTTAATCTCTTGTATTCTGTAGGGTTTTTTTTTTTTTTTAAGATTTTATTTATTTTTAGAGAGAGGGGAAGGCAGGGAAAAAGAGAGGGAGGGTATGAAAGAGAAACATGGATCTGTTGTCTGTCGTATGTGCCCTGACTGGGGACCAAACCCACAACCTAGGCAAGTGCCCTGACTAGGAATCGAACCAGCTACATTTTGCATTGCAGGACAACACCCAACCAACTGAGGTACACAGTCAGGGCATCTGTGGTATTTATAGCCAATAAGTATTCTTATGTCACAGTAATGGCAACTATCTGTGCGGTGTCAAGTTCGTGACAGCATGACTAATAGGTAATATTTGTTTTTAAGACCACTTTCCTGGTTGATAACAAAAAGGTCTTTGGAACTCATCTCATGCAAGACATGGTGAAAGATGCACTTCGGTCTTTTGTCAGTCCTCCAGTGCTTTCCCCAAAGTAAGTATCAGACGATGTTTTATAACGTGTGTTCCTTAAAAGCCCAAATTCTCTGTCCTCCTCCTTTTTAGCCAAGGCATTAAAAAACTGTTGAAATCAAGTCTCCATATAAAAACAACAAATTCGATCATGTTAAAATTGATTGATTTATGCCACATATTGTTTAGATTTAAATTGAGGTTTTTGTGAGGTTGACCTTAGGTCCAGTATGAGTAGAAAAACTTCCAAGCAGTTCTGAGGAATTCAGTAAATTGTATTGACTCTTACTGTGTGCAAAGCATTGTGTTAGTTAGGCACTTTGGGAAGTAATTGAAAAAACAAGATAAGGTCTCTTCTCAATGAGCTGAGTCCAGATAGAAATAGAAAATGCAGGTAATTGATTCTTAAATTATGTTCTGATAGAGTCACTATCCTGAAAACATGCTGCCATAAGAGGCTGGAAAGTATTTCAGGCAGAAAGAACCATAATTTGAGTTGGCATTTTGGAAAATAAGTAGAGCTTTCCATGGTGGATGGAAGAAAGGAATCTTAACTTCTTAACAAAGAAACCAGCACATGTGAAGATGGGGTGTATGAGATTATGTATTATAAGAACAGTTAGTGGTTCAGCATTCATTCTGTTGAATAAATCATGCCACATCTCACGTAGAACTCTTTGGTAGCTTTCTTGGGTTTCCCCAGAAGCTGACCCTGTGACAAAGATTCATGTAAATATTATTATAAATTGTTGCCAGAAAAAAAACAGAGTTGTGGGCAGGTGGGACATGGAAAAGAAGAAAGCCACCACATGCAGGTGTGCTCTGTGGAAAGTAACTCTGGTTCATTCTTGTCAGGAGCTCTGGAGACAGTGGGTAACACCTCAAGAGTTGTCCTAGTCCGGGGCAAGGGAGCTTGAGAATTTACCCAGACACCTCTCATTAACGACTGCCCCTTACCTGGGAGGAAGCAAATTCCCAAGTATGCTCAGTGTTGGTTAACGTTCACTTTTTCGTTCACGGTAAAAGCCGAAGTCTTTACAATTGCGCCTTCAAGGCCCCATGTGCTCTGATCTTCATCCCTGTCCTGACGCCTGTCTGACCTCATCTCTTACTGCTCTCCCCTCACCTCCTGTGCTTCAGCCACACTGACCTCCTTGCTATTCCTGGAATGTACACACTCTCTCTCATGGCTTTTTAACAGGAATGGGGGTGGAGGATGTTTTCCTCAAAAATTCCCAGGGCTGGCTCCCTCACTACCCTCAAGTCCAGTGTCACCTCAGTGAGGGCTACCCTAATCATTCTATTTAAAAAGTGTCAACCTTCCCTCCCCTATCTCCCATGACCCAGCACTCCATTTCTTCCATTTTATGGTCATTCAGGAACTGCTTCAAGTTTTTAGAAAGAAATTGGCATGGTAGAATATGTATTTTTTAGTAGGAAGCAAACCAGTAGTGATAATGGAGGCAAAGTGTTTAGCTAGGTAGATTTGGTAGTACAGGTAAGAGAGGAAGAATTAAACCCTGGAAATATAAAGGAGAGGACCGATTTCAGTAGTAAAATTAATAGGAATAATTTTGGTGATAAACTTAGTAGGATGTGACAGTTTATTCAATAAGGAATGGAAAGGGAAGAGAACATAACTATTACTTTAAGTAAAAAGCAAGCTCATTATAGTAGTCCCCCTCTTATCCATGGGGGATACATTCCAGGACCCCAAGTGGTTTCCTGAAACCTCAGACAGTACCAAACCCTACATATACTGTTTCTTAAAAACTATATATGCATATCTTTTCACATAAGGGAAGCACTTTAAGGCTTCTCTTTGGCATATCCAGATCACCAGTATGGGGGAGGAGAAAATTTTCCTTTTCCCTGCTTAGTTCTTCCTGGTTGAATAATTAAAATGACATAAGACAGGTTAACGGGAGAAAGTAACCAAGTTTAATTACATATGTATGTACAGGGAGTCCATGAGAATATGGAACTTTAGGGGAAATCAGGCAGTTGCAGCCGTGTGTGCCAACTTGAGCGAAGGAGAAAGGGAGGTCATGGTTTGGGACCTCACAGGTGAGGAAGGATATTCATTCACATGGAGATGGAAAAGCAGGTGTTTGGTAGATGTTTTCCTGGGCCTTGTTTAACAACGGGATACAGAGAGGGCTTTGATCACACAGTCCTTGATAGGGTCCTCCCTTACTACCACACCTTGTTCATACTGGAGCAGGTCCTGTATCTAAATCTTTTAAACAGTTGGGGAGGAAATCAAAGGTTCTTCCTTAGTCTTGTTTCTTAAAAATAACCAGCTTAAAATATCTCAAAGAGGCATATTTTGGGGTGGCAAATGCTACTTTCCTTCATCAGCATCACTTCTCTTGCAGTTTTGGGTCATTATTAGGTGAAATACAGTAGTCCCTTCTTGTGTCTATGGCTTCACTTTTCATGGTTTCAATTCCCAAGGCCAACTGCTGTCTGAAAATATTTATTGAAAAATTCCAGGAATAAGTAATCCATAAATTCTAAATGGCGTGCCGTTGTAAGTCGCACGATGAAACCTTGGGCTGTCCTGCTCTGTCCAGCCTGGGACATGCACCGTCCCTTTACCAGTGCGTGTGCACTGTGTGCTGCCCGCCCGTTAGTCACTTGGTAGCCGTCTCGCTTCTCAGGTAGACCTCGAGGCATCACAGTGTTTGTGTTCAAGTAACACTTACAAAGTGAAAAGACGACTACAGTACAATAAAATATTTTGAAACAAATACCATATTCACATAAAGTTATCAATTATTTGTTTCTGGAATTTTCCATTAAATACTTTAGGACCACCATGGGTAACTGAAACTACAAAAAGCAAAAGGATAAGGGGAGATAAACTGTATATAAATAATACATGGTTACATTTGAAAATTTTAAAAATGCAGGAAAATATGTTAAAGAGTAAAAATCACCTGAAATCTTACCTCTATGATAACTACATTTTGATGACTGTCACTGCATATATCTTTATGTACACGTATACATGCTTTCTCTAAATAGGATCACATTAACAGGCTGTTTTGTGCACTTTTATGGATTGCTTTTTAAATTTAAAAAATTATTTTTAAAATTGTTTACCTTTTTTCTGCCCAAAAAGATACATCAGGACTTTGTTTCAAATTACCTGATATAGATTTAATTAATTTTTTAATGGCTGCCAAATATTTTATAGTATGATTACATTCTAAGGAGTGAGATTGTTGGGTAGGGGGACATGTGTAGTTTTAATTTTGATAGATATTGCCAGATTGCATTCTAAAGGATTGTAACAATTCATATTTCTCCTAGCGATATATGAGGTTATACTTTTTCCTGCATCCTGACCAGCAGTGAGTGTTATCATTCTATTTTTTCCAGTGTGTTGGGTAAGAAGTGGTATCTTGTTGTTACTTTAATTTGAGCACTAATTATTTATTGGACATTTAGAATTTTTTGTAATGAATTGCTTATCTGTGTTTTTCCACATCAAAGTTTTTGCTTTCTCTATGATAGTTTTTGCTTTTTTTTTCCTTTAAAATTTTATAGCTTTCTTATTTGAAGCAAATAATTCTCCCGAGCCCATCGATTGTACTGTTCAATCTTAAATCTACTAAACTTTTCTTTCAGAGATTTTTATGGCTTTATTCTCTACTTTTAACTTTTTAATTCTTCTGAGTTATTTTCCTGAGAATGTTATGAAGATAGAAATTCAACTTTTTAAAAATTCTCAGTCAAGGACACGTTCATTGATTTTGAGAGACAGACAGACAGGGACATTGATTGGTTGCCTCCCATACATACCCCAACCAGAGATCTAACCCGCAGCCCTTTGGTGAACGGGACAGCACTCCAAACAAGCCACCCAGCCCAGGTGCATTTTGCACTTCCTGTTTAACAACCCTCTTTTAGCACTTAGATTACACATTGTCACTTTCACTACCCATTTAGATTTAACTACAGTCAATCTCATTATTTGTGGATTCTGTCTTTGTAAACCTGCCTACACACTAAAATGTACTTGTAACCCTCCGATCAGTGTTCACGCTGCTCTTGTCATCTCCATGGGTATAAGCAGGTTGCCTAGCACTGAGGTCGAGCAAGGCAACTTTCTTGTTGCCTTCTTGTTTCAGCCCTTACACTATAAATAACTCTATTAGAGGCCTGTTTTTGTGCTTTTTGTTGATTTCATAGTTTAAAATGGCCTGTGTAAAGGTAGTGAGGTGCTGTCCAGCGTGCCTTAGCACAAGAAGGTGGTCCTATGCTTTACAGAGAGAAGATGTGGTAGATAAGCTTTGCTCAGGCATGAGTTCGATGCTAATGTATCAACAGTATGTATTATTTATGGTATCTGGAAACAAATACACAGAAAACAAGGTTGTTGTGTGTTGGTTAGTCACGTAAAAACGTGACCAGGGGCTGGCAGAAACAGCCCGGTGTTTTACCCTAGCAGAAGCATCCAGTGTTGTCTGATCCAGTGTCCAGGGCAGCTTTACACAGCAGAACTGTCAGGGACACCAAGAATCAGCTGTGCACATAGCAGCGTTCACTGCGCAGCAAGTGGCTTGTAGATGGCGTCCACTGGTTTTAAAAGTACAGTGTTACAGCGAAGGCCTCTGCTGCTGATTTTTTCCTTTGTAGTGATTTGACACTTTCTTCTGGAGGATTATAGAGTTTCTCTTTATTTTAGTTTTGGGAATTCAAGAGTTTTAACAGAATGTTCATGTGTGATTTTCAACTACTCCTGTCTGGAACTAAGTTACTAAAGCTTCAGGTCTTTCAGTCAAATCATTTTTCCTATATTATCACTTAAGTATTGCTTCACCTTCATCTTTTTTTCTCTCTCTTACTTAGAGCTCCTCATATACTATGTTCTTCTAATCACCATATTCCTCATGACACTTATCTCTTCGTTGTATTTGCTATGGTTGAGTTCTTCCTCTTGATCTTCAAGACTACTAGTGGGCATCTCTCATCCACTGAATCTTTAGGTTTGAAAATCATAGCTTTCAGATCCAGAAAGTCTTTTTTCTTAAGTGCTTTATTTTAGTCTACGTCAGTAATTTTCTTACTGTGGAGTAAAAGATGTAATGGACCTTCCAGCACTTCTGTTTTGCCACCATCTGTTCCAGGTGTTCTGCCTTTTCTTCTCCTTGCTCCTGTATGTACTACCATTTCCCGTCGCACGGTCATGGCTGTTTATCTTTGAGGCTGTGGTCAGATTGCTCAGTTATGCAAACTTTTAGGAGTAGCAAGTTGTCAGCTCCTCTCAGTGCATCAGAAGAATGTCTTTGCTTCTTCCCATCTCCTTAGGTACAAAGACTACTGACCTCCCACCTCAGGGATGGAAAAAGGCTATCTTCCATCCATTCGGCCCCTGTAGTTTCTCTAGAGCCTGGAAAGTAGCAAATCCTTCTAGACTGCTCAGGAAAGCATTAGTCAAGATGTACTGTATTTTTCAGACTATAAGACGCACTTTCCCCCCTAAAATTTGGGAGGAAAATGGAGGTGTGTCTTACAGTCTGAATGTAGCTTACCTGGCTGTTTACATTTACATTGGTGAAATATTATGTTATTTATGTCATTAAATATTTTACCACATTTTTTCTTCAAAATTTTTTCCCCTATTTTCCTCTAAAACCTAGGTGTGTCTTACAGTCCGAAAATATGGTAGTCCTCTTAACTGAGATAAGGAATGCCATGGGAAAACCACTTTGTGAGGATAGAAGATCGGGTGCCAGAGCGATGTATAGATGGTGGATGATTTTGACTGGTGGTTGGATGTGGATACATCTTGGAGAAATTATGGTTCTTTATAGCTTTTTTGTAATAACTGTAAGGATATCCACTGTAGGAAAATTAATGACATTGGAGTAGGTTCAGGAAAAAGTGGAGCTTTGGAATTTTCCTTTTTCCATGTTAATTTGATCTTATTTGATTCGACTCTTAATTGTCCAAATATAGAACTAAAGAAATTGGAAACAATGCACAATTATTGTGTGAACAACACAGTCATGGTGAACTATTTCTTAAGCTAGAGCCACTGGCCTTCAGCTTAGCAAATGTATTTGGTTCCATTTTCTTTTTTTCCCACCATCCCTGTTTGTTGGTAACACCTACAGAAATGTCTGCTTCTTTTTGTAGGCCAAATAATGTGATTTTAATGACATGAATGTTATATTTCAGGTGCTGCCTCTATAATAACCACCAGGCTAAGGACTGTATCGACTCCTTTGTTACTCACTGTGTTCGGGTAAGTACTACAATTTGGGGCGTTGTGATGAATACTTCAGAAATTGTAGGGTATAATTCCTTCGGTAGCATTAGTTTGTGCTGGCTTTTCCTCTCATACTTCTTGTTCATTTTCACTGAATAAATAGGTTTCTTCTTATGCTTGACTTGATAGTTTCATAATCTGGTGTCTTTTTGGCAGGCTGTCAGGTACACTGGCCCCTTTCGATGTCCTGCTGCTGCAACCCTCAGGAACTGGTTACATTATGACTCCCATCTGTGAAAGCACCAGTTCACATGTTTTTATAAATGCACACAAAAGCTTCTTGACCTTATAAACAAGGAATATTTGTAACATTCCCTAGGCACATATCCTTGTACTACCTTAATGAACAGGGTTACAGTAAAATTAAAATTATTAATGTAGACAAGATCACAAACTTTTTTAAAATCTCAATTAGGAAAAAATATGAACTTTGTGATGGATTAAATTTATTATAAGTCATTCTCATTTAATTATAACTACTATAAAGACAGCTCTTCAGGGCCTAATTCCAATTACTAAACACACACACACGCAATGAAGATAGCATGGTATGGTCAAAGGAGAATCAGTAAATGACCAGATCTCATTTTTATCAACTAACATTGTATCGTTACCAGGCAGATCACTTTACTTTTCTGTAAATTTCCCATCTTTAAAAAGTGAGATATTAATATCAGCTCTATCAAATGAGTTTGTATCTGTCAAAGTATACAGTGTTAAAAACAGTATTATACTTGAATGTTCTGAATCACACTTCTTAAATCAGAGCATTCTATTGTATATTTCTACTGTCTGTTTAATGAAATGTTACAGTATTTTATATAGGAATACTGTATAGATTAGGAATAGAAGAACCTTACAGTTTATATGTATTAGCCATTCTGACACCTTAGAATTATTAGGCATGTTGGTATATGTAAAACAGCACAGAAATGTCAGCCTTGAACATTGACTTTAGGCTTGAAATAGCAGAAAAGAAACTGTCCTCCTGAGATTGTGGGATGATATCTGAAGATTGAAGGAAGATATTTTTGTCATATGAAAACAAGTTTCATAAACAACCACTTCTAACTTTTTATAAATTCTGGTGTTGAGCTTCTTAAAGAGAAATACCTATGTAAAAAATATACATAGGCTTGATTCTTATATACACAGTGTTTTTTTCTCTTTAACTAGATTTTGGAAACTTGGAATGTTTATTTTCTGTCGTATCGGGAAGTTTCATATTGACGGTTACCAAGTTTTATTTGTATTGCAGCCATTCTGTAGTCTTATTCAGATCCACGGGCATAACAGAGCTCGTCAGAGAGACAAGCTCGGTCATATTCTTGAGGAATTTGCTACCTTGCAGGATGAGGTAAGAGCCAACAAGTATCCTGCCTTCTAAAACTAAGCAATTCATATCCTTGACCAGATTTTTAAAAACAATTCTTTGGAACAATATTTTGACTATTTAATTTTTCAGTACGGTGAATTTTTTTTTTTACTTACAGTGTAACAGTTTCATATACCAAAGTAAGAGTTTACAAAAAAGAAACAATAATCCAAACTGAGAAACATCTTAAATTATTTCTTTGATAATCATGATAAATTATAAAATATGTGTACGTCTATGATTTTATAGAAAGTTCACATTAATATATAAATGTATTACATATTAACCTTAGAGCAGCAGCAATATTAATTGATAATATAACTAAAGACCTAAAGGTCAATTATTTTTATTTTTGTCCTAAATTGGGTGCTTTTTCAGTTTAAGGACTGTTTAGCCAAATGTTATCCATTGTGAAATGAAAGTTGGGGTATAAACTTAACCAAACTGCTTTTGTAAGTATGAGTTCTTTTAGTGCCAAGATTTATATTTTCTGCTCACACTATTACTCAGTGTTTATTTTAAATTCTCTCATTACCTAAGTAAATGTTATGATGTTTTATTCGGATAGGCAGAAAAGGTTGATGCAGCGCTTCACACTATGCTGTTGAAACAGGAACCCCAAAGGCAACATCTGGCCTGTTTAGGTACCTGGGTCCTTTACCATAACCTTAGAATCATGATACAGTACCTTCTAAGCGGCTTTGAATTGGAGCTCTACAGCATGCATGAGTACTACTACATATACTGGTAAGAGAGCACTTCAGTCAAAGCTGGTGGTGGGTGGGGTAGAAAGCATCTGGGAAACATCTGTAGAGTGTAATTTCAGGGTACTGTTTTCATTCAGTGTGTTTTAACTTTAGTTGTGGGACTACTGGAAGAGCTCTTACCTTTTCATAGGGAGCAAAATTAACACACATTTTGCCGTTACTTCAGTGATGCTAGGTACTAGTATCACTGAATATATTGGGCTGGCCAAAAAGTTTGTTTGGTTTTTGTCATCCAATAAAAGACACATTTTTCATTGTCACCAATAACTTTATTGATTTTCATATTTTGAGTATGTCAGCTCTCTGATCCATGTGGTATGACATTGACTGTTCTCAATTAATGTCTTGATTTGATTGCGGTCAACTTCAACTGGTCTACCCAACCGTGGAGCATCATGTAGTGAGAAATCTCCAGTACAAAACTTCACAAACCACTTTTGACACGCTCAATCAAGTCATAGCACCTCCATACACTGCACAATTCTTTTTTTTTTTGTATTTCAGTTGTGTTTTTACCTTTCTTGAAATAATAAAGCATTATATGCCAAAAACGTTGCATATTTTCTTCCATCTTCAGTATTAAAATGGCTACACAAAAATTCACCAATTTTAAGTTTTTTTTAAATGCATGCTGATATGACAGCTGTGACAATACAATCTAACACAATTATTTCAAGTGAAGTTAAAGGCAACTAAGTGCTACTATAGCCATCTTACAGAGAAAAAAAAGACAACGAACTTTTTGCCTAACCCAATACTTAACAGAATTAAAATTAAAAATTTGAACCAGATCTTTCTTCTGAGAAGAAATCAAGACTAAGATTAGCCCGGGAGCATAATTATTGCGAACTGTGGCCCTGAGGATTTGTTTCAGGAGGTTCGAAGACATTGATAAGAGATGATCCTAAGCAGAGTATATAGTTCCTTGCTTTCACTTAGAAATGAGATGAAGAAACCTAGGAAGAGGATGCTTGAGAATATTTTAGGCGTGGAAGAAAAGCTATCATAGAAAGAAAATAAAATTGTGAGCTAATGAATTCAGTCATCTTGAATCTTTTTCTTAGCCTGGCAAAGTATGGTGGTAATTTTAAAATATTAATAACCTACTATTCCCCATCGCAAACAACTAAGTTCCATATATTAGCTCTTAATATAGTTCATTTTTTTAACTCATTTAAATTACTTATTTTAGTAATTAAGATACTATATATTTCCTGGAGTAACTGCTGTGAAGGAATAAAAGTAATTCTTTTCCACATTGTTGGCATGATTCTGTTATCATGGTGGCTGGGTTCTTTAACAGAAAACTTGGCTATGCAAATTGAATTTGAGCATCAACTATAGCAATATGAGGAAAATATTATTTGGTGTATTCTCCAACATTTCAATAGATAACAGCTCTTACCAACAGGTCTTGATGTAGATATTTGGGATACATTTTGTTAATGCGTAGTAGACAAAGAAGTTTATAGGGTAAATGCTGAAGTTCTTTGTGGTTTGAGGCAGCTTATTGGAAGATATTGTGCTCTTGATTTGGATTTGTTTGCTTTCTTTTGTAATTAACAGGAAAATATAATATTTACATTAATAGGTTGAGGTGAAAGGTGCTTTGATATAGTAAAACTAACATAATTTGATTTATTTGATTTGCATATATGCATCATTATAGAGAAATCTTTTGTGAAGTTGTAAAATGTGTGTTGTAGGAAACAAATTTTTCCATATTGTATGGCAACACCGATAGCTACAAGAAAGGGGAGGTTAACCACTTGTTATGCTCATTTCTTATAAGTTCTAACCTATCAGTTACCTAATTGGATAATCTGTTGTTTAAAGACTTTATAGCAATATGAAAAACATCTCTTTATTAGTACCAGTACATGTGTTGATAGTCATCTACTATTAACTAACATTTTTATCCTGTAAGGTACCTCTCTGAATTCCTTTATGCGTGGTTGATGTCGACATTAAGTCGTGCCGATGGCTCTCAAATGGCAGAGGAAAGGATAATGGAAGAGCAACAGAAGGGCCGTAGCAGTAAAAAGACAAAGAAAAAGAAGAAAGGTGCTGTGGATTATTTTTAAACCTAAGAAATGAGTAACATTGGAGACACTTTAATTTCTGCCAATAAATAGATGGAGTGCTACTTGTCCTTTATAATGGGTGAATTAGTCATAATATTTTAATTCTCATCTTCTCTTTGGAAAGTATAAGGTAGAAACTGAGTCCCAGTATTAGTGACACAAGCCTTTTCTTGCTTTTCCTTTACGTACTTCTTTGCGAGTCCATGTGTCAGAGGACCTTAGGACAAGAAGTAGCCACAGGAGCCTGCAAGCAAGATAGGTTAAGGAACAAGACAGCAGGAGACCGCTGATCTCTTGACAAAAGGCTGGCAGCTGAGGAGGGAAGTAGATCTGGAGCTGTGCTGTTAAGAGTCAGCACAGAAGGGTGATTCCATAGCACCTTGGCACACCACCCAAGGACCCCAAGGAGAAAGAAGCGTTTCAGAGGGACTGCCTTACTGGTCACTTACAGAAGGGTTACAAATATTGCTGCAATCGTTACAAAATATTACTCTGTTTCCTTAGGATTTCAGCAGTTTGAGTGGGCTCTTCAAGGGTTTCTTACACAGAACAGTCGTTTGTTCATGGGTTTTCTATATAAGTCTCTGAACTGTGTATGGTGTCAGGTGGGTACTGGAAATATCAGGATCATTTTGTAAAGTACATGATTGTTTAACCACTGTGCTGTACACCTGAAACTAATACAAAATAATATTGAACGTAAACTGTAATTGAAAAGTAAAAGAAGTGGCTTCTATCACAACCATTTGGGATTAAACATACCAA
The DNA here is from genome assembly GCA_004026765.1 of Micronycteris hirsuta. NCBI lineage: Eukaryota > Metazoa > Chordata > Mammalia > Chiroptera > Phyllostomidae > Micronycteris > Micronycteris hirsuta. The sequence goes on along the minus strand of PVJI01019671.1, from coordinate 9,170 downwards.
ATTGCTTATAGAAAAAAGTGTCTCTGTGTGATGAATTTAGGAGTTAAAATTACTTGATACTAGAATGTTATGGTGTTAGCCATTTGGGAAACATGACTTTTGTTTAGCTTATCAGTATTATTTGTAGCTTTGGGCCATAAAATAAAATATAGCCTACGGGAACAAACTATTTGAAACTTTAATAAACAAGGTGGAAGATTTTTCTCCTGCAGTAATGCAAGAGGAAGGGTTAATGAGTGTAGGTGATTTTCTTTCTAATTACAGTTCGCCCTTTGAGCCGAGAAATCACAATGAGCCAGGCCTATCAGAACATGTGTGCCGGAATGTTTAAGGTAAGTTGTTGAAAATAAAGTTCTTTTTGCTTTTTAACTACATTGCTATTACATAGTTTAATTAAAGATTTTTCTAGGTTCTAATTTCATCCTTGTTTTTATTAAATTTTATTGAAATTAGCTTTTTTCCAAGTCTAGTTGTTTTTATTGAAATTGTTTACCAGCTGTTTGAGCCCATGTTGTGTGCCAGACGTCGTGTACTAAGTACATTTGCAGGAGACTGCATCTAATCAGGCGTGCTCCTCTTCTCAAGTGCCTGATTAACGACAGGCCGGGTGACACGTGTGACACAGGTAGAGAAGGGTTTACTTCTGATTGATGGTCAACAAAGGTTTCTTGGAGGAGTTGGGTGTCGCGGATTTCGACCCGCAAAATCCGTGGGGGGGACCGCCCCGATCGTGTGAATCAATCTTACCCAGAGACACGCTTGGAGAAAATCCGGCAGCCACGGGTCTTTTCCTCCATCTTGGAAAAGGGCATCGTGGGTAGCTTAGCCGGGGTTTTTATTAAAGTTTTAGGACATATTTACATTGGATTGATTATTCATGGACTTATGCAGAACAGGGGTAGGTTTACTCATTAACAGAGCATTAGGATGTAAATTCAGGTCCGGTGGCAGACAGGACCAGAGTATACATTAAACAGGAGACAGGTAATTTGAGGGTGAGCTAACTAGGGCTGTTAACTTTTAGGACCGTAAAACATTGAGGCAGTGATCTATTAAGCTTCCTGGCTTTGGGGAGGAAGAGAGACTCAGCAAGTTATAATTTCTTAAGATACATTTTTGCCAAATTCCCACTAGAGAATTCCTTTTCCACTGACATGATTCACACTTGCCCACACGGGAATGACTTTTCCTCACGTGGAGCCGCGCTCTGACACGCGTGATGCCCAGACTGTGTGTTTACACGTGTGTGGAAAGAATTCCCAGAGTTGAGGGCTGGAATTTTTTAGGAATGTAGTGGGAAGGGGGTGGGCTCCACAATGAGTGGCTTAAACAAAAGCAGGCGTTTTCAAGGTGTAGTGAGTACTAAGTCTTCACTTGTACTGGGCAATTCGAGAAATGATTTAAAGTAACTTACATTAAAATACATAGAACATGGACTCCTGTTTGAAAACAGGACCTGTTACCTTACAAAAATTTATATGCTACTTGTTTTTTCAGCAGCTTTTACTTGAAAGTTTCAAAGCTATTGTAAAGCATGAAACATCAAAAAAAAAATGCGCACCCAGTATAATTTCACAGGGAAAAGTAGTAGCATAAACACAAGTCCTTGAAAACCTTTTATATGAAAAATGGCACATAACATAAAAATGAATACTAAAATCAGTTTTTCTCTCCATTTCTGACTTCTGAGCTTTAAGTTATTTTAGCTCTCTGTAAATACCTGTTTTCTACTCTGAATTAATGAGAATGTTCAGTTTTTCATATTGGTATCTTTTTTCCTTATTTTTTTCCTTTAGACCATGGTAGCATTTGACATGGATGGCAAAGTACGAAAACCCAAGTTTGAACTCGATAGTGAACAAGTGCGGTATGAGCACAGATTTGCTCCATTCAACAGTGTGATGACCCCACCCCCAGTACACTATCTGCAGTTCAAGGTGAACATGCTCATTAAAGTCACTGAAATATTTAAGTCTTAGACCTTCTTACAGATGTTTGTGCCTAGCCATTTTGTTAAAATAGTCAAATCAGACTGTCGTTGAAGTGATAGGACAAGGTGATAAAATACCAATTTAAATAGTGTGAAAATTACTTGGTTTTTTTTCAGATGTATTTATCATGTTAAGTTATTTAAGTATGAGAATAACATGGGGTAGTATATGAAGATTGAGAATTTATTATTACTTAGGAAAAACTGGGTACATGCTGAGTGTTTGCTCAAGTGTATACTTATGAATGGATAGTCATTGTAGAATTCTTTAATTTAAAAAGGTATTTTAAAGTTGTTCATATTAAACATGTTTTGAATAATAGTATCGCCCCCTTCTTAGGAAATGTCTGACCTCAATAAATACAGCCCCCCACCTCAGTCTCCAGATCTGTATGTGGCAGCTAGTAAGCACTTCCAGCAAGCGAAAATGATACTGGAAAACATCCCAAACCCAGACCATGAGGTAAGCATGCAGTCACAGCATTTCTAGAGGAAAAGTTGGTAGGAAGTTACATGTCTTACTACTGGATGACCGTTTAATGATAAAAATGAACTTCATAGTATCAATAAATGAAGCCCATTTTTCAGGTGAAGAAACTGAACAAAGAGGTTAGAGAACTTGCCAGAGGTTTCATAGACAGGCAGTGGCAAGGCCAGAAACGTGAAGCGGCCGAACTCCAGAGTCCACGCCCCACTCTGTGGTGCTGCTCCTGCAGCTAATGTCCGCCTGTTTTTATGAGAAACAAGTTTTCAGAGTTACTGAAGCAGGGTTCTGTGTTACTAAAAGAAATATATTCGTATTTTAAAATTGCCTTTAATAAAATATCAACACTTGATATTGTACAAAGTTCCTATTAGTATCTACAAAAACATTGTGATAATGAATTTTATGTTTTGATAGTTTAATGTTGCTCATTGTTCAGGTCAATAGAATTTTAAAGGTTGCCAAACCCAATTTTGTGGTTATGAAGCTGCTGGCAGGAGGACACAAGAAGGAGTCTAAGGTAACGACGCTGTGGGAAACAAGCGGGCCTCAGTTATTGGGTAACTTCACTTTTTTACAAAAGATGTACGAGTATTATTACAAGGGTTAAGCACCGAAAAATTATCTTAAAATTTCAAAAGTCTGCCCTCTCATTCCTCCCCCTCCAGGGTAAAAAAGAAAATGTATATGAATACATTTATGGAAGAGGTACTTAAAAAGTCATCTGCTTTTAGAAAAGTAAATGCTTCAATAAGTTATTTTTCATGGCTCAGGATATGGAAGATCCCATTAGCTTCCTTGGTAGTGTTTTACCATCAGTGCTATGTAAACATTCAGCACCGGTTCTGCATCTGCTGGAAGCCAACCGCTGAGGCAGTTGTGGTGGCATCTGTTACATGTTCCTTTGTTTGTTTCCTCCCAGTTTCTGGGCCTCACCCCTGCCCGTCTCTACCACGGACTCTCTTTTCATTGCTCAGTACAGTGAGTAACTCTGGAACCAAACTCACTGAGCCATGACCTTTCCTGTAATTTAAGTCCAGCTTGCTTTTTGGTGATCTTTGTAAACCTGGAAGTAAGCGCATTATTTTTCTTCTTCCAGGTTAGTTTTTGTCATTTAACCAGCTTTTTAAAAAAATCTGTCTTGTGCCCGGCTGGTACTGTAGCTCAGTGGATTGAGCGCGGGCTGGGAACCAAAAGGTCCCGGTTCGATTCCCAGTCGGGGCACATGCCTGGGTTGCAGGCCAGGTCCCCAGTGAGGGCCATGTGAGAGGCAACCATACATTGCTTTCTCCCTCCCTTCTCCTCTCTCTAAAAATAAATAAATAAAATCTTTAGAAAAAAAAAATCTGTCTTGTGCTGCTGCCTCATCCTTAGAAAAATACAAGATACTGTAAGATAAAAGTAATCTTTGTTTACTGTCTGAATACTTGTTAGGTAACATTAATTGACTTCCTGATTTTCTTTACAGGTTCCTCCCGAATTTGATTTCTCTGCTCACAAATATTTTCCTGTTGTGAAACTTGTTTGAGACTGAAAGGTGACCATAAAGGGGTAAAATCTACTTTCAGATTCTACTTAGTGGCTCCGTCCATCAGTCTTACCACCTGATATGAAGTGAAATGGATTTCTTGGATAACAACCCATTATAAAGAATTCTTTTGACAGCCTTCTATGACATGAATGAAAACTGCTGTTTTAAAGTGGTTTATGATGTCCATGGGTAACACTGGTCTGGTTGAATGCATTGAGGAACCTTGTACGGTTTGATTGCAGATTTAATCATAAATCATTTTTTATGAATGATTGAGAATAGTGTTTGTAAAGATTAATAAATTTGACAAAAATGTATTATTGGAGATGAAAACAGTAGCACTTTGTTGATACATGTTAAGAACTGAAGGCTTTTACTCTTTAACATTTGAGTGATTCAAACAAATTATCCAAAAGAAGTTTCAAATCAAGGGACTTATTAAACATATGGGATTTTGGCAAAATACATTTCAGAGGGATTTTAAGAGGGACTTCTAAGCTATATAGGAAGGCTAAGTTACATGAGGATTGTGATTTTATGTGTCATGACATCTTAAATTATATACCTGTAAGAATGTAGACGATTTTTAAATACATCTTTCACTGTTACTTTGGTACTTTTAAAAGATTAAAATTTAGACCACGCCCCTGAAAAGTACTTAGAAAAAACTAAATTACAACTAAAAGTGCTATCTTCCAAGTGTATAAAGTTGAGAAAGGGACTTCATCTTTCTAGAACCTGCTCATGCAATTAATGGAATGTGGATTTTTTAAATATGTAACACACATCCTGATGGCATGGAGCTGCCCTGGGGTAAACTCAATAGAGAAGGTAACAAACAAAACCCCCAGGCCTCTAGGGCAGTAGGTCGACTCCCTTTTTTCAGTAGGAGAAACACCTGATGGTGAGAACCCAGGGCTGCTAGAAGTGCAGAGGAATTTGGAAGCAGCAAGCTGGAGTCTTGTGCCTTGCCTTAAACAGCTTCAGGTGATGAAATTGGTTGATTTATTTGATATTTGCAAAACAATCTAAGCAGAAGTTGGTATATCAAATACCTCCAAATTTTAAGGAGAGTAGGGAAGCCAGAACGAGTTGCATTTGCCATAAGGACTCATAAGATAAAACTTGAGATGACTATTTTTGTCATTCCTACAGCTGCCAAAGGTGTTTTAAAATGTTGCTTTTGAAGATTTGAAATGACCTGGCTGAGACACTGAACCAGTCCCCCTGTGCATTCATTTACACTGTAAGGTTTTCCAGTCCTCTGCTAATAATGCCTTCCATTCCTTACATTTACAAAGGATGTAGCCCAGGCTGGGTGGCTCAGTCAGTTGGAGCATCATCCCATGAACCAAAAGGTTGTGGGTTCAGCCCTGGTTGGGACGCATATGGGAGGCAACTGATAAATGTTTCTGTCTCCCTTCCTCTCTCTAAAATCGAACATAGGTCAGGTGTATCCGCTTTCGGAAGATCATGTGAAGTTATTCAACAACTCTGAACTTACAAACTTCTGCACAAATACAGATACAGTATCAGTAACTTTCTGTCTATAATTCAGATATTAAGTCATGCTTAAAGGAAGGCATGGTACTTTGTTTTGATCACAGCTATGTCACCTGTTGACTTTTAGAATAATGTTTGAATCAGCCCATCTCAAAAAACTAGAGCAAGATTGCCCTTGCTCTAGCCTGGCAGTTTGCTGGTTGAGGTCACAAAACTACTCTTTTAAATGATGCTCAGATGTTAAATGTTAATAATGCAGCAGCTTTTTTGGAGAGTGAGTTAAAAGTTAGGTAACTGTTTAAACATGAACATGAGATAAAGGCAGATATGGTCCATCACCCTTTAATGGACATTCCATTACTGTCATTTCACAACAGCTTCAAGAGAGACAAATTAGTAAAATGCAAGGAACTCTTTCACAAAGACTCTGGCTTACCTCTTACCGCTAAGTGGCTTTTCATCTGAATGTCTGTGTGTTTAACATTCATTCAAAAGGCATTTGTCCATGTAAGTCTGTTTGTGAAGGTTCCTAAAGGCAAGCCTCAGTTACATGGAGAATTAGGTTATCTAGGGCCATACCTCTGATCGATCACAATCATTTATTAGGACTTGAGTCAAATATTTACCAAGCACCCATCATAGAACTGGAATCTCTGTAAGCATCTAAGTTGTATAAGCAACTTACTGTGTCACTCAACTCAGGACAAGGCAGCGCTTTATTCCAAGGAGTAAGAATAAAGAACAAGCACTTGTCTCAACTGGTTAGGGCCTTGGTTATAAAACTCGTTATCTGAAGGTATATGTAGTTTAAAGGTGAGACTATTCGAAGTCATTTAACTTGCCCAGAGACGCACACCAACAAGGATAAAAGCCGTTTTGTTTTAAGTGTGCGGGAAGATACCTACTTAGAGCAATGCTTTGGTGTATACATGCCAGAATTTTACAAACCGGATTTAAAGAACAGGGCTTAGTACACTTTAAAAAGTGTTGCTCTCTGAGCTAAGAAATAGCCTACAAGTACACAAACATTTGAATACAAAATGGAGATAAACTTTTCCCAACTTACCGACCCTAGTGAATATTTGCAGGGTCTCAGCTGACATGTGGGGGGGGGGGATATAACTCAGTTAATGGAACCTCCATTTTAAATTTTTATTTTTCCTAAAATTAATTTCAAAGACATGTTAGAAGCTGTTCAGCATCCTATAAAATATTAATAATCTTTTTTAATGGTTCAATTATAATTACTCCAGTTATGTTTTTGCCTAAAAAATTATTAGACTGATTCCCACTGGACCATAAAGGACCCTGAATTCTCTTTACCATTCCAGGTTTTACTGTGAATGGATAACCGGCTCTTAAACAGTTAAAACAGTTATGCTAGTGATCAGTCTAGTTATCTAACATCAACATAATGAACAGTTTATCTCTCAAGCTTCATCACACAGAAGTACATACATTAAGTATGTGCCATGATTAGATTACTCAGGAAATCTAATCCAAGGTTGCTTAGGGAGTCTCCCCCTGCAGTCTCGCCCGCAGGAGAAAAGATAAAATGACTCTTCACTCCTGTGCAAACACCATTTGAGAGAAGACAGTGGGAATTAAACAGTTTGCCCGTTAAAATTGGAATAGCTGCTAATTTTATTTTGAACAACACCAAAAGACCAAGGTCGGGGTTAAATATCTGCTTTTGATGCTTATTGCACAGATTTTTATTTGTTTGTTTTTTAAACAGCCGTGATACCTCTAAATTGTTGCCTCGGAATAGGTGCCTGTGATCCCAAAGGAAGCCAGCGGCAACAGAGCATGCGTGCCGGGGAAAAGCTCCAAGTACACACCTGCTGAATGAACAGCCCTCAGACACCTCTGTGAATGCAGACGAAGTCGTCATGGGTTATTTATGTTGACATTCCATCTCTACAATTTAAAAGCTGCTTCTTTAGGAATCAAACAGGATGAAGGCAAAACTGAAAACAGTTTCAAAAGCTGAACTAACAGTATTTCGTTTCTCAGCAACTCTGTGCACACTGATTAAACACGAGATGAACAGAAGCTTTATTTGAGAAAGCAAGAGAGTGTATCATCCCTAAGGCTGAGAGGGGTGTCGGACAAGGACTTAGATAAAATCTTAACAAAGCTACTTTTACACTTCTTCGGTTGTGTTTTCTGGGTGAAAAGGTTCAATCTTAGTGATGTGGTAAAAGGATATCACACATGGAGAACATTCAAGGTAGAGATCTCAACTTGAACGCAAAGCACGGCCTGCCTCCAGGGACTGCCAGGGGCACAGCACGTCCACGCGGGTGTGGGGCCGGTTGTGCTCCTAACTTCTCGGGCCACTTCCTCTCTGAAAGCAAGGGTGTCCTGCCACGTGACCCGCAGAGACTGCATCTCAACTCCTGCAATCCCAACTACACTGCAGTAAGCGCCTCCACCCACTTACCCTGCGTTTAGAGAGTCTCAAAAGAACGTCGTCAGCGTGGCTTTGCACAAGAGGCAAAAGCCTATTTACCTGAAATATAAGGACCAGGACAAGCCAAATCTAATATCACTATTATCGACGTAAATTATTAGTCATTTTCAAATGAATATTAACTTTTGATTTTTAAGTCAGTTTTCATAGTTACAAGCTCAATGTATAAACTATGTTAAAAAACATTTCTCTTGCCTTTCTAAACAAGTACATACCCTTCAACATCAACTTTCTCCTCTTTCCCTCCAGCGAAGTCGGCAGTTTGTCCACAACAAACCCGCCCTGCAGTGCTGGGCCGCCCTCACTGCTCTGCAGTGGGCACTTGGGGCCACCTCTGCTCTGGCCCCCATTGTGTCCAAAGTCTAATCCACTCAGCATTTCATGGTACTGTGGACTTAATTACAGAAGATTTTGCTTTGCCCACACATATTGGCTAAGTGTAGATCACAAGTTTTCAAGTTACAACCCACTTAACATTAATACAAGGGCTATTATACAAGTAGTCTTTAAAAATTCTCCCACAAAACACCTGGGCATTTACACTACTGTTAGTGGTGTTTGTGTTAACAGTCAGTGCTCCAGGCCACTGAGTGCAGGAACCAGAAACGGACAGGCGAGAGCACAAACCAGTAAGCCAGTGCTGACCAGGGAGAACAGAAATGACAGGCTGGTGCCGTCACGCGCCACAGCCTTCGGAGAAGAGAATGACTCAGAAGGAACTGCGAAAACAGTTCTCCAAGCGCACCTCCTTCGCATCAGAAGGTGGACTCTTCCACAGGCTTGCATTAATTTTAAACAGTTACATTCTAGAAGCGCTGTTGATACACTTGGAGAACTTGTGTTCTATATTTGGTGTTGATCTCATGAAACACCTAATAGCCAACAAATTTTAACATTTTTAATAGGGATGCTTCAAAAGTAACCCCCCAAAAAAGTCTAAAAGACAATCTCACTTTCCTACATAAAGTACATGCTAAAATTCCACAATAATCATCTTCAGATGTATGTTTTACTAGGTTCATTTCACAGTATTCAGTCCCTCGTGAAGATTCTGTTGTTATCGCTGTTCAATCCTGACACGAAGCATGTGATTCCAGTTTGATTCAGAGTATGTGATTCCTCTTTTCAGGCTGATCAAGTAAATTTATTGTCTCTTTTCTGATTTTCAGCATTAAGGACTAAAAAG
>PVJI01019670.1:19768-30640 GCA_004026765.1 Micronycteris hirsuta | reverse complement strand
CACTGTGGAAAACAGTATGGAACTTCCTCAGAAAAATGAAAATGGAACTGCCTTTCAACCCAGCAATTCCACTACTGGGATTATACCCTAAGAATCCTGAAAAACCAATTCAAAAGAACCTATGCACTCCAATGTTCATAGCAGCACAATTCACTATAGCCAAGTGCTGGAAACAACCTAAGTGCCCATCTACAAATGAATGGATCAAGAAACTATGGTACATTTACACAATGGAATTCTATGCAGCAGAGAGGAAGAAGGAGCTTATACCCTTTGCAACAGCATGGATGGAACTGGAGAGCATTATGCTAAGTGAAGTAAGCCAGGAGGTGAGGGACAGATACCATATGATCTCACCTTTGACTGGATCGTAATCAACAAAAGCAGAAAGCAAGCAGAACATAACCAGAGACGTTGAAATTAAGAACAGTCTAACAATAGCCAGGGGGGAAGGGGGAGGGGACAAAGGGGAGAAGGGTTTTCAGGAATCACTATGGAGGGCACATGGACAGAACCAAGGGGGAGGATGGAAGGGTGGGGAGGAGGATGGGGTTGGAGGGGGAGGGAGGAGGGAAGGGAGAGGATGCAAATAACTGTAATTGAACAACAATAAAGTAATTATTTAAAAAAAAAATAAAAGTCATCTGTACATTGGCCCAGTGGGCCTGCAGTGACCAGACTATCACAGCACTCTATGTGGCACTAAGAAAAAGAAATTTAAGTGGAAAAGAAAAGCTGCCCCAATATCTAAGAAGAAGCAATTCATGCCCCTGCTCTTCTTCCAACACTCTTGAGAATCTATCATCAAGGCACAACAACTGTTTCCCATGCAGAAATCTTTCAATCTATCAATTGTCATTTTGAGGTTGTTCTCCACTCTCCCTCCCCACTCCCACAACTCTGAAGACCTCTCTTGATATTCATTTTTGACTGATATAAAAATATTAAAGCCCACATTTGCAAGGGCTGGGCGTGCAGATGAGTTGACCTAATAATGGGTACAGAAGTCTAACTAATTGACTGAATATTCTATGCTGATGTTGAAAACAGGAGCAGCTGCAGGAGAATAATAGTGGGACATGGCTTAGGTGGGCAGAGTTCAGTCCCCGGGGGCTCACCTAGCTTCCATGTCACCCTGAAGGCATGTAGGGGTGCTACTGTATGTGGGAGAGACCCTGACAATGCTGGGGGCATTGGCCTGCAAGCTTGTCGGGGGGCTAAGTAAGGCATGCATGTGTCTATGGGTGTCAGGGTGTATGTCTGGGGGAGTTGAGATGGACAGAGAAGAAAAATTTCCCTCTAGTTCAGGGCAGCGCTGGTCTGGAGCCCAAATGAGATGTGTAGGAAGACCTCTTCAAAGGCTCCAGCAAGACACCTAACAAGAGTGCAGGTGAGGCTTCTAGGTAGTCAAGAGGCAGGACTGGGCTGTGGCCAAGCTCAAAGAGGAACCAGAGGACAAGCTGCAAGCAGCAGGCGCAGCAGACTTTAGCTGGGCAATGGCAACTGGATGGACAAATGACAAGGTCTTGCAGACCAGGGAGCTAGAGGATGTCATGAGGGAAGCCCCTGACCCCACCCCCCACGAGGCCGCAAAATTTCGGGACAATAATTCAACTTTCATATGCCATCTTGGAGAGCAGCCAGGAAGGCGCATGGAAGACTGAAAAATCACCAAGGACTTTTTTTTTAAGAGAGAGAGGAAGGGAAGGAGAAAGAGAAGGAGAGAAACATCAACCGGTTGCCTCCTGTGTGCACCCGGACTGCGGACCGAACCTGCAACGTAGACATGTGCCCTGATTTGCGAGATGGCGCCCAACCAACTGAGCCACACTGGCCAGGTCACCAAGGACTTTTGTCTAGAGAGTGGGAGTATTAACCTAAAAAATTTTAAATGGCTGCATTGGACCAAAGTTTAAACCAGATTGCACCTTGAGTTATTTTTCTCCTTGTACTCTGCAGTTGGGAGTTCACAAAGATGTTTGTCTACATATTTTTTCACCCATCTGATAAGGCATGAATAAATGACAAGCTCATAGTATATGCATCATTTTTCATAGCCCTGTCTATAGTAAGTTCATACATTTGGAAACTTCTGGCCGATTTGGGATCAAATGGAAAGAGGGTGGTTTCCGGGCTCACAGAGATCTCGTTTGGAACCAGCTCTTTCACTCTGCTGCCCCCTGGGGGAACTTGGGCGAGTTGCCTGACACTTCTGAGCCGTGCTTGTCTGTAAAATGGATACGATACAGCTCACTCAGAGGCCTGTTCTGAAGTTAACTGGCATCTGAATGTAGGGTGCCCAGTGCAGGGCTTCTCATGTGGTACATGCTCATCAAAGGTCAAATTTCTTTTCTTCCCACGCTGAACAATTTGCACACTGATAAACAAATGGCAAATGGTTTCCTACTTAATTTAGTCTAATTAACTCACAGTACATTGACCTGAGTGTTTAATGGGATCATCCAAATGAAAGTATTGACGCACTAGGAAGACAGACCATTTTTTATTTTATGCCAGTGCCAACTATGACCTGTAGACGTCTCTGAAATCTTCGTCTGTGCCCACTTATGACTAAAGGTACAGAAGACGGCTCAGCCATCTGTATTAATGGTTAGTAACCCAGGGAAAGCACTGGCCACTCTGTCCACTTGTCTTCCTCTCTTCCCCACCACAGGGTGAGGAAATGAGGTTTTCCTCAAATTTTACCCTTTGCATTACATCTACTTTTGGCCTTACAGAGGGAGCGGAAGCACAGAGCAAGGGACTCTGGGTGGAACAGCCAAGTCCCCGGGGTCCTTCTCAGGTTTCCCTCTTCCCCTTCCTCTCTCCCCACACCTGAACCAGGATGAAAACTCAGGGCAAGCACCTGCTTAGAGCTGTCACACGGGACATTTTCTACAGGAAGCTGTTCTTCTCTGTGGGGTATGATTTGACTTGCACATTGACCTGGGTGACAACCAGCTGAGTAAGAGGGCTTCTGTCTGGGACAAAACATTTAGCATTTGCTACAACTGATCCAAGCATCACAAAGTAGAAGAAGTGACCATTGGAGAAGTGAGGGAAAGGGATTTAATAAATCGTTTGTGCAATATTTATAAATGACATTTTTTTACTCCATGAAAATAGAATTCCTTAGAACCCCATAAGATGGATACAAATTAAGTTCATGAATTGATGGGCCCGGTGTCTCCCGGGCTGTATTTTATGCGGTATAAAAGGCTTCTGGTGACTAATCTGACGTGGAGCGGCGGTGGGTAAGCAAGGAGAGGAGAGGATGAATCTCCCCTCTGTATTCTATTTCATTTAGAAGAGGATAAAATGAGGATTTTCTTTCTTTTGGGTCAGGGCTCTGTGCTCTCTTCCTGACAAATGTGTGAGACTATCTGAATGGAATAGAGCTTGCATTTTACTCTCTGGATTCCCTCAGCCTCTCTTTGCCTTCTCGCCAGTCCCTGGAGTTTAGGACTACCTGGTCTTCCTGAGCAAATCTGATTAGACTGTACGCTTGGCTCCTTCTCCTCGTGGAGTCCTGGGCTCAGTTTGTTCATGGACATTGTTAGTCCATGGGGATGGTGGAGTTCACATAGCAGTCCACGCACAGGATGAGAGTGAGCCGGTGTCTGTGGTTCTGTCGTCTTTGGAGGAGGATGATCTCATCTCCTTGGAGACGTGAGTGGAAGCTGTTAACCCCAGGAGTTTGCTGGGGCAGAGGTACCGGAAGTCAGTCAGGGATGAGAAGGAAAGAGACAAAATACACGAAAACATAGATGGAGTAATAAGATGTTGGGTCAGGAAGCAACCCTGGAGACAGGAATTGGAGTCACGGCTGTATGTGGGGTTGCCTGGGACTCACTCGCTGTAGGGCCTCCTATGAACAGGTGACCGTGGACTCCAGGTAGTTATGGGTTATACCTGTTGCCCGGGACAGTTATTGATAGCACCTCTTTCACGCTTAAAAGCATCCTGATTTGGATGACAAATTATTGTCATCCTACCTATTCAGTCCTCTGTATATTCTGTCAGCATCCCAAGAGGGCGCTGTGCTGGACAGCCAGTAAACCATATATTTCTTAAGGACCAAGAAACTGGTCTAGAATTGGGCAAGACTTTTGTTTGAGAGGCAGTAGGTTTCCTCATTTCTACCTTGTGTTTAATTTAAGTTACATCCAAATTTCTTTTGATCTTTCTGTCTTCTTTCCTTCTGGCTAGAAAGGGGTTGTTTTTAAAATCAATATAATACTGTCAATTGATTTTTTTAAACTAAAAAAAGCATTTCCATTTTTCTCTATTAATGCATAGTCACATTGTTCCCAGTTTATCGCCACTACACATAATGCATATACATAGACACTTCTGGTCTGCTCTATTCATTTCTCTTTTCTCCTCTGTAAATGAAAGAGAAATCATAGAATAGGAATTCTATGGGAGGATTAAATGAGATAATGGTAATAAAAGCACTTAAATTAGGACCTGGAACAGAGTTTAATAAAATTGGCTGTTATTATTATTTGAATATTATTGACCCTAAGATTATTTTCTTTCCCCCAGAGGTGCAGGTCCAGGCCCTCTGACGAGTGGAAATGGAGACCCTCTGTCCTGTCAGGGCCATGGGCAGGACCATGGCGTGTCTACATGAAAATGCCTTCCTCCTGAAGCATCGCTGAGGATTCTAAGTGAGGTCCAGAAGTTCGGGTGGTCTCTGATGCCCCTTAGTTCCCAGTTTCAAAGTGGATCTGATGATTTATTCATTTCTGCCGGGGCCAAAATGCCATTTAAACATTGTCATTGAGACAGATTTTTCTCTCATCTATAAAGTATAAAACTCAAAACACCATGAGAAGTGGAGTTGTGAGAGATGGGAGGATGAGAGAGATCCTTCAAAAGGCTGCAAAGCAGAACGAGCTGGGAGGAGTGGGGCTGCCGCTCCTGTAACATGAGGTCTGTGCGGAGGGACTCCTGTAGAGACCAGAGTAGAAAATGGCAGGGTAAAGAGCTACTTCAACTTTCATGTTTGAAAATATGTTTTTCAGATGTTCTTCCCAGCCAGAAATTGTCAGTATGATAAAGAGACAGTTGTCTGACCTCAAAAGAACGTGACCTTCTGCCCCCCAAATATCTCTCTGCAGTCCGGGGCTCCCTTTTGGAGACATCTTTGGATGAAAACAGATTTTCTCTTTGCTGTTTTTTTTTTTCTTTTCTTAAAAGCTTTGAACAATGTGGCAAAAGATAAGAAGGCTTTTCTCCAGATGTACAAGTTTTCCTAGAAGGAAAAAAAAAAAATCTAAAAAGCTTCTCTACCACCTGTATTGACTGGTAAGGCAAGGAAAGGACTTGACTTTCCATGAGAAGGCTTATCAAGTAAAAACTCTCCTTGTCAGAATTTCCTGTCCTACAGAGGCACACCCTGACAAGCTGCAGAGTCTCTCCACCGACCAAGTGCAAAAAGGAACAAGATTAACTCAAAGTAGGGCTGGTAAAGCCTGGGAGTTTATGGAGGTGTCCAAAATGAAGGGAAGATGCTAATTCCACCCAGTAAAGAAATAGGAAGCATGGAGGAGACAGAGGGGAAAAAAGATAAAATAATTTAAGACCCATTATCTATGTTTAATCTTACTTTTAGAAGACTTACAGAATCAAAAACAAGTAAAAATGAAAATATGGAGTACATTTTAACAAAAGCAGATCAATGTCTGGTTACCACGTGCCTGCTTGGTGCAAAGCTTCCATTTTTCGGGGCCACGGGAGTGACAGATGGCACTGTCATGGACTGAACGTTTGTCCTTCTCCCCAAACTTGTATGCTAAAATCTCAACCCCAGTGTGATTTTATTAGGGGGTGGGACCTTTGGAAGGTAATCCGGAGGTTAGAGCCCTCACGTAGGGGATTAGTGTCCTTGCAACAGTGATGTGAGAGCTTTGTCACACGAGGATGCAGCAGCACAGCCATCTGCAGACCAGGAGCTGGGCTCTCACCTTCGATGCCCAGCCTCTAGAACTGTGAGAAATAAATGCTGTTTAAGCCACCCTGTCTGTGGTAATTTGTTACAGTTGCCAAAACTGAGATAGCATAGATAAATTCAATCCATAGATAGCCCTCCACCATTTTATTTTGGCTTTTAGTTTCCATTTTCTTCTCAAACACAGACTCTAACAAAAAAGTCAACCAAACCAATCTGAGTTTCAGATACTTTCCTCTCTCTCTACTAGGGAGTTATGGAAACGGCTATTGGCAAAAAATGAGGAGAGGGAGAAGCAACAAGACTCATGTGATCACATTGTGGGTCTCTGAGGAAAGACCCTGTATCGTGGGGGTGCTGCTGGTGTCAATGCGATCAGGAATCAGCACATCGGACTCTGAGCCTTTCCTTCATTTGAAGAGAGAGGAGACCAGCTAGGTAGGTGCCAGGCATAGTGAGAGTTACGATATATAAATTTGCATTTAATCCCCACAACCACCCAATGAGTGGAAATTGTGTCTCTGTTTTACAGAAGAATCTAGAGTTCTAAGCATCATGGTCAAAGTCATACATCTAGAAGCGGTAGGATGCGAACAAAGATCAAACAGGAACCGATTTATTTGTTGTGCAGTGGATAGGCTTATTTGCTCCATAATTTGAACTGAGTGGGGTTCTGTAGACTAGGCTTCTGTAGACTGGGGCCCAGAATTGGTGTCTTGGCAAGTCAGAGCCACAGACCCTCTGACATCATGGTAGCCAAAGAATCAGCTCCGTAGTCAGGAATGAAGCACACGCAGCCACCAAGGGACAGCTGTGTGTGCGGCATTTAGAACTACGGGTGCATGTCCCCATCTCCCAGATACGTTAAATGAAAATCACCCAGAAGTTTTTAGAGCTCTAGGTGATTCTGCTGCACAAGAGTCAAGAATCCTGAACTAGCTCAGGTAGGATTCTCTTCCTAGAAAAGAGATATGGGAGATAATAGAGTGGTTTTCAACCTTAATTTCATATTGGAAGCACTTGGGGAGCTTTTAAAACTAGGGAACCTGAGCCTCATCCCCAGAGATCCAAATTCAGTTAGTCTGGGTGGGCCCTCCTTGTGTTTTGTTTTGAGAACAACTGGTGTACAGAAAGAAAGACTTGGAGGTTGGTGTTTTTTAATGAAATTTTCCTGTGCCATCTCTGTATTCTTAGAGCATTCTTCAGAAAATCTAGACTGATTATTAGTGCTCTGGAAATGCGAATGACTTTTTTTTCATATGCAGTGAAGCACCAAGTCTGGCCAAGGTAAGTGTGGAGGGGCAGAGTGTGTGCTCGCCACCTTGGTGGCACCTCGGCAAAAGATATTTGACAGCTGCCAAGAAACAAAGAGAAGAAAAGATTAGGAATGCCATAAATGAACATAAGCTATTAATGGTTTTTGTTTCTAGCAAGTAAAAGTCTTTTCAGCACCCACATCCAAATAAGGGTTTAAAAAACATCCCACGGGAAGCAAAAACCAACCGAACACCATCCTTTCTTCCTGACTCATACTTTGCCTTGGATTGTAGGTTGGGATCCAAGGGTGACTAGGTGGGTGGTGGATTTTTCAGACCTTTTTTTCTCTGGGCTTTAGTCACTGTTCTTCTGCAGAAAGTAAGGATGTGGTGACGGGCTGTGGAAATATAACAATCCAAGGCGTGGCCAGTACAGGCCTTACAGGAGTGGCATCCTTCAGCTTTAGAGACGAGGCAGAGTCTTGGCCTGGAAGAGCGTGGTCCTTTCATTCTGCCCTCCCCTGGGAACAGTGGCAAAATAGTCATTAGTAAGGGAAGTTGAAAACTTTGAATAAAGTGATGACTTCAATTTTTGGTGTTTTCTCAGATGTTTCATGAATATGGATAAGGGCATATTCAGTCATTCAAAATGTCATCTGTAGAACATTTCCCCCATGCCAGGCCCTGCGCTAAGCACTGAAGATAAGCTAGCCTTTGCCTTCGTGGTCCATTTAATCTCCTCCAGGCTGCATTCCTGTGGACAATATTCGGTTACATTTTCCAGAATGAGCCATTACAACTGTGTTCTGTCACTGAAGTCCTCACACAGAGATTCTGAATGGAAGGTACAGTCCCCTCCCTCCATCTATCCAGAAATACATCAATTTTACCAAATATCCAAAAATAAGGCTGAAGTTCTTATTTAGAGTACTAAATCAGGGTATGTGACAGAATTTTCCATCTTGAAGAAGAGCTTGAGTCATAATTAGGTCTCCTCAGTATCTGAAACAAAACAAAATAGAAATCACCAGGGAGAGTTGTTAAAGTCCACACTACTAATATTATGGAATATAAAGTTTACATTAGTGTCAACACTCACGCCCTGTGATAGTATATGTAAATTTCAATTAAAAATAAGTTCCCACCACTTAAAGAAAAGGAATAAATAGTAAGAAATCAAACCAAAGCATATCTGGAAAAAATGATCTCCTGATTCTCAGAGTCCACAATTAACACCGAGCCAAAAATGCTAATTTTCAACTAGACACAAGCATTGTTTCTTGTTCTGTATTGTGTTTTTGTATTTGCTTCCTATTCAACCTCTGGTGGTAGATTATTTTCCTTCCTCATCACCAGTGTTTTCTCCTCAGGCTCCCTGGCTACTCATCCAGAAAGCTCTCCACCTTCCAAATCAGATTCAATCTTCTCTGGTCACCATTTTTTAAAAAATATATTTTATTGATTATGCTATTACAGTTGTCCCATTTTTCCCCCTTTCTTCCCCGCCACCCCCATACCATCCCCCCATTCCCCGCCCTTTACTTTTTGTCCATAGGTCATACACATAAGTTCTTTGGCTTCTACATTTCCTATACTATTCTTAAGCTCCCCCTTCTGTTTTCTACCTACCATTTATGCTACTTATTCTCTGCACCTTTCCCCCTCTCTCCCTCTACCATTCCCCTGTTGATATCCCTCCATACCTTATATAAATCCCTTTAACATTTCATACAATAAGGGCTGGGTGGTGATGAACTCCTTGAACTTGACCTTATCTGAGAAGCATTTTATCTGCCCTTCCATTCTAAATGATAGCTTTGCTGGATAGAGTATTCTTGGATGTAGGTCCTTGCCTTTCATGACTTGGAATATTTCTCTCCAGCCCCCTTTTGCCTGCAAGGTCTCTTTTGAGAAATCAGCTGACAGTCTTATGGGAATTCCTTTGTAGGTAACTGTCTCCTTTTCTCTTGCTGCTTCTAGGATTCTCTCCTTATTTTTTATTTTGGGTAATGTAATTATGATGTGTCTTGATGTGTTCCTTTTTGGGTCCCACTTCTTTAGGACTCTGTGAGCTTCCTGGACTTCCTGAAAGTCTATTTCCTTCACCAGCTTGGGGAAGTTTTCTTTCATTATTTGTTCAAATAGGTTTTCAATCCCTCGTTCTTCCTCTTCTCCTTCTGGCACCCCTATGACATGGATGTTGGGATGTTTAAGGATATCCTGGAGGTTCCTGAGCCTCTCCTCGGTTTTTTGAATTATTGTTTCTTCATTCTTTTCTGGTTGGATGTCATTTTCTTTCTGCTGGTCCACTCTGTTGATTTGATTCCCAGTTTCCTCTCATCCCTTCTCATTTGTTCGAATAATTGCGACAATTTTTCTTCGAATTCTGTGAGCATCCTGACTGCCAGAGTTTTAAACTGTGCACCTGATAGGTAGACTGTCTCTTGGTTACTTAGTTATGTTTTTCTGGAACTTTGATCTGGGCCATTTTTTTTCCCTCAGTGCGCCTGTTACTTTAAGGGGACGGAGCCTTGGGTGTTCACCTGGATGAGGAAAACTCACGTCGCTGTGTTGTGACGCAGCCTGTGGGGGCGGGGCCTGAGAGAACAATGGCGCCTGCTCTGCTCTCCGCGCCCACACTGCCACCCACAAGCAAGTTGCGCTCCTCTGCGCTGGCTCTGGGGTCGGTGGACGGGCCTACACAGTTCCGAGTCCCTGTGGGTCTCCCCAGCGAACTCTCCTGTGAGGCCGGGAGTTCCTCCCGCCGCCGCCTCAACCCCCACAGGTGTTTTCAGTCGGTGGTTTGAGGTTTTACTTCCCCGCGCTGATGGGTTCTGCTCCCTGCTTTTTTTCTCCCAGTTCGTCTGCACGTGAATGAGGACCTGCCTGGTCCACCAGTCTCGGCCCCGCTGGGGCGGTGGGCCGGGCGCCGGCCGCGTTTTGGTCAGGCACACTGGCGCGGATCTCTCCCGGCAGCTGCAGCGTTGCCGGCACCGCTCCACAAACCGCCCTCTTGCCTCGCTCTCTCCGCCCTGTTCGCTGCGGCGCTCCCCGCCGGTTCTCTGCGCTCTCTCTGCCGTGCTCCGCCCCGCTCTCCAGACCGGATGAATGTGTCTTCTTTAACTCCTTGGTTGTCGGACTTCCTCTCAGTTTGATTTTCTGTCGGATCTGGCTGTTTTTGTTTATTTGAATTGCTGTTTTTCCTTGTTTGGTTGTGTGAGGAGGCATGGCGTGTCTACCTACGCCTCCATCTTGCTGGAAGTCTCTCTCCAGTCACAATTTTGAAATCACAAATTAAATGGTTTTGTTGGCTCAATAAGCTCTCTTCACTTCAAACAGTTAGAATAAAAAAGGATTGACAGGCACAGGGAAGAGGGTTCTATATCGTGGCAACAAAAATCAGTCTTTTCCCAAAAAGCCCAATTAAAAAATAGGCAAAAGACATGAACAGACACTTCTCGAAAAAAGACATACAGAGGGCACAGAATCATATGAAAAGATGCTCAATATCATTAGCCATCAGAGAGATGCAAATTAAAACCACAATGAGATACCACCTCACACCAGTCAGAATGGCCATCATCAACAAAGCAACAGATAACTGTTGGAGGGGATGTGGAGAAAAGGGAACCCTACTGCACTGTTGGTGGGAATGCAGAC
>PVJI01019670.1:0-19668 GCA_004026765.1 Micronycteris hirsuta | reverse complement strand
AACAATTCACAATAGCTAAGTGCTGGAAACAACCTAGGTGCCCATCTACAAATGAATGGATCAAGAAACTATGGTACATTTACACAATGGAATTCTATGCAGCAGAGAGGAAAAAGGAGCTTATACCCTTTGCAACAGCATGGATGGAACTGGAGAGCATTATGCTAAGTGAAGTAAGCCAGGCAGTGAGGGACAAATACCATATGATCTCACCTTTAACCGGATCATAACCAACAAAAGCAGAAAGCAAGCAAAACATAACCAGAGACATTGAAATTAAGAACAGTCTAACAATAGCCAGGGGGGAGCGGGGAGGGGACAATGGGGAGAAGGGTTTTCAGGAATCACAGTAGAGGACACATGGACAGGACTAAGGGGGAGGAGGGATGCTGGGGGGGACGGGGGCTGGAGGGGAAGGGAGGAGGGGAGGGGAGAGGATGAAAATAACTGTAATTGAGCAAAAAATAAAAAAAAATGTTAAAAAAAATCAGTCTTTTCCCAAAGTTGTCTCTGGAGTTAGAGAAGAAATGAGCCCTATACAAGAGACCAAATTTGTTTCCTCACATATCTTAAATATTAATAAGAAGGTAGCCTAGGCGGGGAACCCGTGTGGCGCCAGGAGCGGAGAGGGGAAGGGCCCTAGGCAGTGTGGAGAGGCTGCGTCCTGGGGAAACAAGCTAACGCTGCGTGTGAGGACAGATTCCCTGTTCCCCGGGCAGAGACGTGGCAGGAGGAAGTCACTACATAGAGCATGTGCGAGGCTAGTGAGAGTGACTGACAAAAAAAACCCTCTTACCCCCTTCTGGTCCCTGGTTGAAGGTGAGACCCGAGGGCGTGGGCATATATTATACCTTAAAGATCAACATCGTGGCAGGCGGGGGTGCTGTGCGAGAGTAAGGCCTGTCAGTCTGGCCTGGGGAAAGGACGAGATTGGCTGGGGGTGCCGGATGCTCCTGGAGCGTTCAGAAGTATGCGCCAGATTTAAACAAAGGAAAGGCAGAGATTCGTCCTTGTCTTCCTCTGAGATCTGTGGCACAACGTGCAGGCCAGTGCTCTTGTGCACCAATGGGCCCTGGAAGCCACGTGGCCAGGCAACAGGCACTGGGACCCTCAGCTGGCACAATGGAGCCTCCACACGGGGGGCCACAGTGGTTGGCACTGGCCCCAGACCCCCGGAGTGGGAAGCAGTGCTGTGGCGATGGTAGCACCGGTGCCACACAGACTCCAGGGATCCTGAAGCCAGAGAGCTGTCGCCTAGGGGCCCCATGCCCCAGAAGGCCAGATAAGGATGGAGCGAGATTTCAGGGCATGGTTTTGAGTTTCCGACTTTGGGGAAACAAATGGGTTTTGTCTGTGTTTTGTGTAAGAGATTGGCCTGGAGTCAGTCTCCCTTCTCCTAATTGTGCAACATTTTAATTAAGGCCTCCTTCCTTCCCCATCAACCTTTGTCTTCAGAATGTGCCTGCGTTCGATGGTGAGCAGCTGAACTCCACTTTCGTTGGGTAACAGTCCTTATCATTAGCATGTGTCTACACGTGTTTTGGCCACACAGCCAGCTGTGAGGGGACCTGTATCGCAGTCGCAGGATTTTTTCTTGCTCTGTGAAAATAGCAGCAAATAAGACTCCTTTCCTGCACTGACTCCCCATTCCTCTTTACAGAAGGTAAACTTCTAAACTTTGAAAGTGCTCTAGATGTCTAGATGTCTGGAACATTTTGTGGTTGGGTCACCCATCCACCAATTAAATAGCCTGTGTGCTCATGCTTGGGAGAGGATCGGTCACTGTCTTGCCTGGTGGTTAACTTGCACTGTCATCACTCGTTCAACATGAGCTTCTCAGGGTGATGCGAAACTCCAGCGGAGAGCCACCTGCCGTGCGAGCTGACACTCCTTACTTCTCAGTGGGAAGCCTGGACCACACAAGGCTCTGCAAGCTTTCTGGCATAAAGACTTTTATGTCTCTTCTGGCAGGAGGTACATTCAAGCTGAATCTGAAAGTGGGCAAGATCAGTGGAAGATAGAACAGAGTCAGGCTGCAAAAAGGGTTATTGAGCATCTGGGACACATTTTGTTTCTATGTCCCTAGTGCCAACCTTGTGCATGGCATGGAATGGGTGCTTACGGATTGTTTGCTGAAGGACTGAATGGATTTGAATGACTACTGTAAATGGCATTACCAATGAAGATTGGGGGCATGACCTCCTTGCTGCACAAAGGTGGTCTTTTTTTTTTTAAGATTTTATTTATTTTTAGAGAGAGGGGAAGGGAGAGAGAAAGAGAGGGAGAGAAACAGCAATGTATGGTTGCCTCTCACATGGCCCTCACTGGGGACCTGGCCTGCAACCCAAGCATATGCCCTGGCTGGGAATCGAACCGGGACCCCTTGGTTCCCAGCCCGTGCTCAATCCACTGAGCTACACCAGCCAGAGCCAAAGGTGGTCTTTTGAGAGAATCCCAGGCCTCATTCATCTATACATCTAGTTAACAAATACTGCTGACCACCTCTAATGTGCCACTTAGTACTTTATCTGAAATTATCTAGTTCATTGATACTTCCAATTCCCACTCAACTGGTCCCTACAATATAAGCTTCAACACAGCAGTGATATCTCCTGGCCTGTCTACTGCTGTCTCTTCAGCACCTGGAATGAAGCTTAGGGACAGTGAGGGACTCTCTCGCTGTCCCTCTCACTGTCTCACAGTGTCCCTCTCCCTGTCTCTCTTAGGGACTCTCAAAATGTGACAGATGGAATTTTCTGCCAGCTAGTATTGCTCAACTGGCAAATGACCCCAAACTCTTCCATGCCCTGAAACCCAGCGGTGGCTGGGAGAGGCGGCTCTTGCTGGGCTTGGGATCTTCCTCCGTCATAGGCCACTTCCTCATCTACCAATCAGCCTCTGCTTCCACGGGTCCCATGTCAACCCCGCACTGCACATGCAAATTCTGGAGGTTCTCTGTATTGACTCAAAGTTCACTTTTTAAGATATAGTGTCTGGTATGTATTTTAGTTATTCCTATTCTTATCATATTTCATGTAATACATAAAATGCTGGAGGTCAAAAGTGCAATTTTCCTTTAGCAGAAAAATGTTTGACCAATGCCTTTGGCAAAACTGTTTTCTCTGCGCTGCCGGGTTAGGACAGGTCTCATAAACCTCTCAGACTTCAGGCTAAGGAAGAATAACTCCTACACTGAAGGCTGCCTGCAAGATTTCCCCAGGCCTCTGGAATGTTCATTATTCTACAGTTGCTCCCCAGTCCCTTTTCTGAACCTATGGTCCATTAATAGAAGGAGAGAGCTAAGAGGGAGAAAGAGATTTGCATAGAATGCCACAGTTTACAAAGCTTTTTCACATGTTATCTGTTTAAAATCTTTGCCTTTATACTGAAGTGTATATTTTCCCAGTTTTACAAATAAAACTTAGAGAGGTTAAATAACGCCCTAACGTGGAATGGAATGTCACTACAACCTGAGTTTCCTAAATAGGAATGCTATGTGGGTTTCCCCCCCCTCCCAAACTATGTTGTAAATGAGCCTCTGAAGTTTGCTAGGTTTTTGGTTTCCTAGTCACTTCCCAGTGGACACTGTGTTTCCCCAAACTTGCTGAGTGGTTCACATCTTTAGGCCTCTGTCTCATGCTGTGCCCTCTGCCTAGAAGTCGCCCTCCCCTTTGTTTATGTATTTGGGGAACTCATATTCAGCCCTAGGATCTAAGCTCAAGGGCGACAGGGGAGCACAGTGGTCTGAGTGGGCCCTGCAGTCACAGTGTCTGGACCCAACTCTTGGTGTTGCCAAATATCTTGTTATACCTGGTGTCAGGGCTTAACCTCTCAGTCCTTTCCTGTCTGTGCGATGGGGAGAATTCTGAGGCTTATCTCCAGGGGCTGGTAAAGAAGTATAAATAAATACCACACCGCCCCAAAAGTCTTCAGTGTGCGGCTGCTCCCTTCCAATTTATTACCATGCTACCAGTGTCTCCTGCTTCTCTAAAACTGCCTCTTGATCACCCCGGGGTTCCCAATCAATCACCCTCAGAGAGAGAAAAATAAAAGGGAAAAAGAGAGAGAGAGAGAGAGAGAGAGGAGAGAGAGAGAGAGAGAGAGAGAGAGAGAGAGAGAGAGAGAGAGAGAGAGAGAGAGAGAGAAAGAGAGAGAAAGAGAAAGCCTGGAGCAACTAGTCAGATCTGGTGAAAACTTTGCCAGCCTTAGGGAAAGAAAGGGGATATTAAAGTAAATGCATCATGGTTGTTCTGGGGAGGGTTGGGGAGAAGAGAGAAGAGAAACAGCTAAAGACGGCACTGCCTGTCCTGGCAGACACGTCCTGGCTCGGAAAGATCTGCCGAATCCAGGAACCAGCAGAGGAGTCTGGAGCCCGGCTGCGGAGCTCTGAGAGAGAAGGAAAGTATGAGAAGAAAGGAGGAAGGATGACAGGAATCATCTTTGTGTAAATCCTAGTGGCAGTTGGGATGTATTTATGTTTGAAGGAATTGTGGTTTTTCTTAAAAGGCCAAGAGTTTTATATACTGGGTTTTTTTTTTTTTTTTTTTTGCTTAGCAACAAGACCCACAAAAGTCATGTATTTAGCCAGGATGTCAGTTCCTCAGCTCATTAAAATATTAAGTGAAACCCTGATGACAATTATATAACACTGAGACTTTTTGTCTGCCAGAGTGTGACTTTCAGTGCATAACAAAGTAGGTCAAAACTTTGTTTTGTTATCTTATTGTTTCTTTTTATCTTAGACTTTTGATGAACTGTCCTTTTAGTAGGTAAAATGAAGGTTGTCAAGTTTGGTGAGGATAATTCAAGGACAGGGACACATCGATGACTCGGAAGTCTACTTCTGGATGGCAAATGAAAAAAGGCTCCCTGAACTTCTGTCACGGTAGCATTCATTTGTTCAACAAAGATTTTCTGGGCTTCTACTGCGTACTAGGTCTCGAGCTATATGATGAAAATATAGTTCCTAGCAAGATAGGTAAGACCCTGTTCTCATTATGAGCCTTTAACTCAAGCTTGTTTATCTGGGCAATGTTTCATGTTCTAAATCTTTAAATCTTTCTCCCAATCATATAAAATATATATCATCTAAGACTTCCTTTTGCCAGGCTCTGCTATGAGTATTGATTGTTAATGAATATTGATAGTCATTGAGGTGTTGATTGCAAAGTACAGTTATATAAGTTACTTCTGGTGGGTATTTGTACCTGAAATATATAAAAGTATACATCTGGAAATATATAAAGCCTAACACACAGGATCGAATTTTTATTAGTGGGATTTCAAGCATACACACACTTTTATTTACGTGTAATTCCCATGGGCATACCTATATTTTGATGGTTATAATATAGAACTAGCATTTATTGACTGCTTACTGAGTACCAAGAATTGTGCTAAGCATTTTAAATGAGCAATCCCATTTTATCTTTAAATTCTATAAGGTGTCAAGAACTATAAAAGATCTGAGCTTTTGGACATTGGCAGAAGACATGAGACTCCTGGGTCAGAGACAAAGGACTTTACTACTCACGACTCAGACAGCGGCATGAATATCAGTGTATTTATAGAGTTCTACTGGCCCTGAAGTTCCGTGGGGTGCCAGCGTACATCCCCACGGAACTTCATGGGCTGTGTTATAAGAAAGGGACTCTAAGCTTAGAAACCTGAATCTTTTATAATGGGCAGTAAGCACGCCTGCCCTTTGCTCTGAAGGGAGACACTATTTGCGTCTTCCAAGGCTGCTTGGCATACAGAGTCCTTGAGAAGATAGTCTGGAACGAAGGGCAGGCAGTGTCTTACAAGATAGGTAGGAAAATGTGACTCATGGAAAACTATTTCCCCCCAAAATACGTACTGCGAATATCCCTATATTACAATGAGTAAACTGAGACTTAGGAAAGTTACGTAAATCGCTTAAGGTCACAAAGTTAGTACATGTAAGAATAGCACTTGAATGGAGCAATCTGATTCCAGGGCAGATGCTCTGTGTAAGTTCTGTTTGAGTTTAGACAGCCTTGGAGCTGGTCTGAGACAGGACCTCCTTCTGTAGAAGGTTCGTGGGCAGGCACCGAGGGCTTTTCCTGTCTGGATGACACCCCTTACCTGCTTATTAACTTTCATGTTCTAAACCATTTACTGAACTGAATATGACCCAGGTATAGACTTAAGAGTTTTGTGTTACAAAAGGTTGACCTCTTCTACTGCACAATCCAGCATATAGTTATTTTCTATTTTATTATGGTTTTACAGCTCCCATTTTCAAAACCTTTCTTAATTACCTAATCTGTACTTAACACAACTTTTGGGTGAACCAAACAAAGTATGCAGAAATGATACATTCATTTCCCTGAACATCACTTTGACAATAATTATACATTTGTTTAACCGGATGAATAACACCAACCGAGAAAAAGTTAAAAAGTACTGATTTTTATAATTTTTTATTAGAAATATGGTACATGAGAGGTTCAGTATAAATATTCAGAATTCTACTTATTTACATGTTAGCATGCTTAGCAGAGTTTTAAGAGACCTCGTTAGCCTCACAGAGAGTGACACAGATATTCATGTGGCAAGTCTAAATATCACAGCCCCATCGGTTGTCATGTCAAGATACTTTACGCTTTGCTCTCCAACTCCAAATCTGTTTCTCACCCAGATGGAGATGCTGTGAGAGTCAGAACAATTGAACACTGAACTCCCCCAGAGCTGAGGTTTGCCACCGGCAAGCAAGCTGTGCACACTTCAGCCCGACTCTCCGAGTTTCGGGTTTCTGATCTATTAAATGGGGCTGCAGTACATGGTACATGCTTTTTTACCCTTAGTACCAATTGGAATGTGAGTCTGATGTAGTAAATTCTATTGGGAAGCCAGTACCTAGCACTGAGTTGTATGCTCTTTCCATCTCCTGCTAGAACAAGTCTTTGGAGCCAGGCAGACTGAAGCATGGATCCTAGCTCGTTGGTTGTGTGACTTTGGGCAAATTGCTTGACATCTTTGGTTCTTTATAACATGGAAGTGATCATAGCTTTCTTTTCATCAATATCTCTACACACAACCAAACAAAAGAACCTTCTTTGATCTCACATTTCTATTCTGTTATCACCACATCTCTCTTCTTTCACAGCAAAGTTTCCTAAGAATTGTCTCAGGATGAGCTCTAAGTTCTCACCTTCCTTTGACCTCACGGCAGTGTGACCTGTCCTCTCATGACTTCCACTGATCTGTTTTCACTAAGGTCTCCAGTAACCACCTTCTGGCCAAACCCAAAGAACATTTCTCTGTCCTCTCTCAGAAAAATCCAACACAGCCAAGTGCTCTCTCCTTCTTGAATTACTCCCTTCCTCTGGCTTCCAAGAACTTGCCTTTCGCCTCCTTGTCTCTTTCTTCTCTTTCTGTGGGCAGGCCCCTCTTCCCCTGCTTGCCCTTTGCAAGTGCTGTTTTCCCCAGGGTGCTAGTCTCGATCCTCTCTTTTCTTTCTGCAAAATCTGGATATCTAGTGTATTTTCATGTCTTCAGTTACCACCTACTGTATTTGCTGAGACTCCTGAATCTTTACTTTTAGCCTGCATTTTCCCTGAGCTCCAAATCTGCATGCATAACTGCATCTTGACTCTTTCCCCTCTCTACACTCCTCCCTCTTCTATCTACATCTCTGACTCCAGAAGAACTTCCCTGAGCTACAGAGTTCCTGCCGAGCATGCTTCCTACATGCCCCCGCTGGATGTAGTCTACCATCACATTTGCTGCTTGTCTTATAACCTTCTGTTTACTTACCATTATTTCCCCCTGCACTAAACTCTGTGAAGCAGGGGCTCTGTCTGCTTCACAGGTACTCCCTGTACTTAGCAGAGACTAACATGTGGTAAGAATACAATCCACAGATGTTTACTGAATGAGCAAATGCATGGAAAACACACATTAACTTGTTTAAGAAGTGCTGCTCTAAAGAGTTAGCCGGAATTAGTAATGAGTTAGAACACATTTAAAAGCACTGGGGTCAGAAAGGACGTGCTTTACTCTGGTTGGCTTCTAGGTGTATTCAGGAGCCCTAAGCCCCATGGAGGGGACTCAGTGGTTTCCACGATGGGAGGCGGGGAGCAGAGGAAGAACAGAGCGGTGGAAGCGCCTCACTGGGCAGGACTCGGTCCCTAACGTGGCTTTACCCAGAGCACCTCAGAACTCTTTTGCTTTATGTTGTGAGGTGGCATATTATATTTTATACGGTATAAAAAAGGGTGGAAAAATGAAAGAAAAATGCCCTTAGACAAGTATACTGTCAAAACAGGCCTTATGAGTATGGCTCTGCTATTAAGGAAATGGAAAGATGTGCTTTAAAAGATCCTGTATGAAGGCAGTTATTGCGGTTGCTGCAACTCAGTGTATACTGACTGGTGTGACCAGGACGGGAACAGCACCTTAAAAACAGTCCCGGTGCAATGGGATGGTGTGTCCGTACATTTCCGTCTCTTCTTAAAATCGGTTAAATTAAATCATACTACCGACTGATGTTTGATTACTAACAAGACTGTGAGAATTTTATCATCTGTTCTTTTCTACCTTCTCTGCGTATTTCTATTGTTTTAGAAAACTGTACCTGCATACAATAGGACTTTTTGCTAGGTAGATGGCGACAGACATGTAGAATCAGACTATTAAAAATTAAATTAAACCTAGTACTAGGAATTTGCAATCCTAATCTACCACTTCTGCTGATGCATGAACAGAGATTTCATACTTTACCATTTCCCGGTGAAAGTCTGCACATATCTCCATGTCTCACTCTACTGACACTAGACATGATAAGATGTTAGACAAAAATATAGCTACTGAAAGAGAAGGCTTAAGATATAAATATACTCTTCATTCATTTATTGAGAGCCTGCTGTGTGCCAAACACCTGCAACATTTTCTGGTGTTGGGGGATGTATCAGTGGGGAAAAAAAATAAGGTCCCTGCTGTTACAAAGGTTATGTTGCGATGGGAGTGAGAGCGAAAACAAGGAAACAGCATAGTTCCGAATGGTGATGAGCTGTATGAAGCCAGAAGAATTACAATGGACTGGATGGAGATCGACGCCCTGGGAGGATCGGGGTGGAGTGGGGCCGCTGTATTCAGGTGGCCTCTGAACGGAACTCAGTGATGGGAAGGAGCCAGTCCTGTGAGGAACTAAGAACAGAGCCTCTCAAATCAAAGCGGGCAGTGAGGGCAAGTCTGCACCCCTTCCTTTCCTGATGGTCCGCAAGCAGCCAGCGCATGCGCTAGGAGAGGCGCCACGCTTCCCTAGGCCACTTAGAGGGCCAGGGCCAAGTGGTTTATGGGGAAGGCCCAAAACTTCCTATATGGGAACATCATGGAAAATTAAGTAAAAAAGGGAGAGGATGAGAAGTTGTATGAACTCTTTTATAAGAAGTTATGCATAAAATGTCTATTTTTTTCATTTTAAGATTTAAAAACAGTAATCTTCTATCACCAATGGCCAATATTTGAAGCAACCATGTCTGTGTAATGAAGTCTTCATAAAAATCCAAAAGGAGAGCTTTCAGGTTGGTAAACACATTCCGGAAGAGTATCGCGCTAGGAGAGGCCCAGGAAGCTCCAAGCCCTTTCCCCATACCCTGCTCTACGTGTCTGTTCCACTTGGGTGCTCCTCAGTTAGGTCCTTATATAATAAAGTGGAAATCCAGTAAGTAAATATAAATTAGTAAATAAATCTTAAAACTGGATATGAAATCCCAAATAATAAACAAACAAACAAACAAAAAAAACCCCCATAAATTTTACCGGAATTTATTTGGAACCTGTACTCACCTCTTTTGGCCACTAGATGGCAGCATTGCCTATCAAATGTGACCAGCGACCGTGCTGTGGACTGAGGTTCAGAGGGAGAAAATCAATCCCACAGGTCCAGCTATTCTCCCATCTCTGTTTCTTGTTTCTCTATCTTCCCCACCTTCCCCAGAACCTCACCTTACCTCCCTGCCGTGTTCAGGATAAGCTTTATGTTTAGAGAAAAAAAACCTCTGATTTTTTAGGGAAAAATAAAGTCATCACTTTTAACCTCATTGACCCTACCCCCTCGTCAAGGACTCTCCTGATGGGCAGTAGTGGGAGTCGCTGGGGTCCTTGAGCGCAGTATTTGGCTCCTTCCGCCCAGTTCTTCAAGATCGGACTCAATACCCGGGGAACCTTTACCGGTTTTAGCCTGTAGAGCGAGGAGCTTTGTTCCTTCCGTGTGCTAGACTCACTGTCAGCAGACCTGGCCTCTGTGGGTGAGGGAGGGGCCTTCTTTCTAAACAGCCCACATTCTCGCCATCTGCATGAAAAAGTGTGCAACAGAATGTGTTCCAAAAGAGAAAAAATGGAGGAGCAAGAAATGACAACATTTTAGCTACAAGGCGGAGTAAATGTAAGAATTTTAAATATGATGTAAGACTTATACTCAAATAAAACACAAGAATTTATTATGTGGACTCTACTTCCTTCTAAAGAAAGATTCGAGCCATCACATAGCAAAACACACATCGCTGTGAATATAGGGTGACGTTTTTCATTCAAGATATATTTTAGTGCGTCCTGTGTAGAGAAACTAGGGGCACCTGGGTGAACAGGGCGGACAGGGCCGTGCTCTCATGCAGCTTCTGCTGTGATTCAAGAAGGATATGAACGAGATCAGAAACCATGTAAGGAAGTGGGTGTTTGCGCAGGGACCAGAAGTTTGGGGCTAGAGATGAGGAAATGGTGGCTCGGACATATTGTGACTGACCCAGAGGTGAAACTGGTAGCTTCTGTGAGCACTGAAATTTGCTCTGAGTGAGCTGGACAACACCCTGGGTCACTTAGCTTTGAGTGCTTGACAAGAGGGAAGAGAATGATTTAGAAAGGGAAATTTCTTTTGGAGGCCACTGATTTATTGAAGAAATGATCATATGGATCCTTCTATCATGGCCATGGAGGGACAATGAAACGTTCTTGAAATGATTGTTTAAAAATCATCAGCCCTTCATGAAATGAAGCCATATTGTAGTGAGTTGTATTTCAGTATAGGACTTTCTGTGCGGCGCTGAGCAACTACATAGTCCAAGAATGTAGCTTCCTTTATTCTAAGTTGATGTAACTTAATCTAATTTACCATAAGGACAAAACCAAAAGAATCTGTAGAAATGTTTGAGTCTTTTAAAGTCCAGCATTGAGTATTATTACCGAAACACTTCCAATGAAACTACCACCCCCAGCAGGCTGCCTGACCCAACTGGCTCTCTGTCTCTTTTTAAAATAGCATGTTTCTAGGCTCTAAGTTATCTGTCAAGTTGCTTCAATATCTACTTTTTGCTCATGCAGTAGACTGGTCTTAAAGGAGAGAAAGAAGAGAATACTGGTAGGAGAAAGAAACTGGGAGGCTTGAATACGTTATCATCTCAATTTTCATTAGAACATAAACTCCTAGAGATGGAATTATGTCTTGGATTTTTGGTTCTGCTGGAAGCATACTGTGCTCAATAAAAACTAACCCATCAATCGACAGGACAGAAAACCCTACCCTGCCAGAAGCAGTACCTCCTGTTTGTCCCATAGAAAGCCAATTAGAGTGTTAGAATGTTGTAATGGATACAGAAACTAAGGAAAAGTAGCCACAAAAAAAAAATCCCCTGAAACACACAAAAAAAACCAAAAACAAAACCTGAATGGAAAAAATAGATAAGAGTGAAGCACAGAGAAAGCTACTACCCAGTTCAGTTGCTCTCCTTGGCAGTCTCTTTCAACATGTCCTCAGTGTAATGGAAGTCGAACTATAAGGGTGGCACCTCGGCTGCCCCATTCCCCTCCCAGGGTGGGCCAAGGAGGCACCATCCACCTGCCCGTCTTCCTCACAGCTCGCCCAGCGGTCACTCACTGCTGCGCTCCCAGCATTCTTGCTATCTCCCTGCCACCGCCGCCACCAGCAGAGCTCCGACTCCACAGTTCCCGGGCTCAGCCTCGCTTGATCAGACAACAAAAAGAACGATTCATCTGGGAAGGGATAAATAGGAAGCTGGCAAGAGAGAGCGAGCTGTTGACTACAGACAAACAAGGCAGGAAAGAAAGTGAGACAGGCAAGCTGGGAATTCTTCCTGTCACGAAGCCTCCTGAGACTTGATTAAAGTTAGGAAGCCTCTCTCCAGAACACAGATATGCATATGCACACACAAATTTGCATGCCATTTTATGAATCTCCACGTTCCTTTCACACAAACACACCTCTTGTTTGGAAAACTTAAACTCTTGAGGCTGTAAGTTTCTCAATTTTTTTAATAGCCAAGAAATTGTGAAAAATTCTTTAATTATGGCAACTTTTTTATACTGAAGCAATTTTTTTCCTGCAATTGTAGTCTTGTATCTTTCAAATAAAATCAGTTTTAGAAACAATTCCTAGCACACTAAGGATGGTCCAAACAGACAATTACATGGGTAAAGACACCTGTTATCAATGTTTTTCGTTTCATGTGGCAAAGCACACCTTATCTGAGGTATTCATTTACCTAAAAGTAAACTTTTTTAGGAAAAAAAAGACTTCATTTTATGACAGATTCTAGGGGGCACTCAAACTGCCTGCTGTTTGACAATTTAGTGCTCTTTTGGGAAAATAAAAACTCCAAAAGAAAACAACAGTTTCCTCCGTCTGCCCAGCTCATGCTCTCTGTCCCAAATGGAGAGGGCACGTCTTCAAGTTCAGAGAACTATAGACCACACGTTCTGGTCTCTTCTTGAAGGCAGGTCCAGAGCCCTGGGCTTATCTTCCTTTTGACACCATGCAGAGAAGAGGATTTCACCTAAGGATGGAGCTTGAGCCAGTGCCTGGATTGCCCAAGTCAAAACACAGAAGAAACACTCTCTACCAGCCCTCAGAACGTGTTGGGGAGCAGAAGGGGCAGAGTTAATGGCTGGCAAAGAGAAAATGTGGGTGGGTGTGAGGGGCGATCAATAAAACAGAGTTGAAAAAGTAATGTGCTCTCCGTAAAGGGAAACTGTGATGAAGGCCCCAGTTAACTGCCACAATGCTTTCAGGGACCGGAGAAACGACTGTCAAAATGCAACATTAGTTTTCTGAAGCCGATGGGCTGAATTTTATTTATTTAAAGTTAACTCCCATTTTAATAGCAAAAAAGATAGCATATTCTACATCAAAGGGAGAAAAACTTTTCCTAATGTATCCATTTCTCTTTTGAAGTACAAGAGCTGTCTCCACGTGATGCTTTGTGGTGTGTTCTCAACCGTGCTGGCTGGCTTTGCATCAGGAAATGCACCGCAAACAGACTCGAGCCTGGGTCTGCTGCTTCTCAAGGCCGACACGGCAGTCGTTTGATTTTGTGTGTGTTTTCAAATGCATTGCTAGTTTTAACTAAGGTCTGCATGTGTTCCGTGAGTGATGTGTCCAACAGGAGTGAGATTGAGAATCAGACGTAGATATGAAATCAGCCCTTGGTAAATTGTATAGAAATGTGATCTACAAGCTGTTGAGAGGATTACACCAGGGTAGCCTTTGGGAAATAATGCAGTTTTCTGGGATGACCATATCATTCCCCGGAATGGTTGCCTGGGCCTGGCCAGAACTTGACCTCTTGGTGAGTTACAGCACTACCTATCAGCTTTCTGAATATCGTCTTCTCACCGTTGTTCAGATACGCTTTGCTGATTTCAGTCTGAGTGTTAGCTAATTCTCTGTGTGTACAGAAGTCAGTTTTAGTTTGTGTGCTATAGTGGACCTGGCAGTGATGGTCTGCTTCAACTCCCTGGCCTGCCATTTACTAGCCATGTGATAAATTACTTAAAATCCCCATGCCTCAGTTTCCCCATCTGAAAATGGATATGAGATTACCTACTCCACAGGGATATTAGGAGTAAGTATATAATATATAAAAGTTGTTTAGAATAGTACATAGTAAGTTCTTTGTTATAGAGCGTTTACGATGATGGAGATGATTACTGTTATTTATTTATTATTAATTAATTGATTAATTTTTGGTAACAGCGCTACCATTTTTTTCCCTCGGAGAGCCACTTCTCCCATGATCCTGTTCTGATATTGCTTAGATGAGGCCGACCCCACCTGCTTCTGCGTCAAGGGTGGAAACATCGCTGAGACCTGACCAATCAGAGAGTTGCATCCCCTAGCTACAGGGATTGGTTCAGGAATGGGAAAATGATATCAGTTGGTTCCATCAGGGTAAGTCATAGGCATTTTTAGAATTAATGGGAAAGAGAAGTTTTTTTTTCCTTTTGGGTGGTTAAGGGAGTAAGATGAAAGCTTGACGGCTACCACATGGAGTTAGGCAGTCTGAGCGAAGCCAGTGCAGAGGAAAGCTGAGCCAAGAGATTAAGAGGAATCAATTTAAAACGTAGGACCCCATGACTCCAGCCATGCCCGGAGCCCAGGACCACTCCGTCTGCGTAAGGCAGTTTGTATTGGACTGCTGTCCTTGGCAACCCCAAATGTTCCCAGAGTGAAGGGTGTGGGAGGTAGTAAAGGGTAAAGGGGGTCAAATATGTGGTGACAGACGAATACTTGACTTTGGGTGGTGGGCACACAGTGCAACATACAGATGATGTGTTATACATAGAATTGTGTGCTTGAAACCTATAGAATCTTATTAACCAGTGTCATCCTGATAAATATAATTTTAAAAAGTGAATATATATATTCAAGAGGAAGAAGTAGAATACAAGATACAAAATAAAGAAATCAGTGAAACAGCTTTTTAAAAAGGTAAGAGCTGTCACTGACTCCCACGGACTTGTCCTACCTCCTCTACCTGTTCAACCTGGACCCGTCCTTCAGGGCACAGTGAGAAGCTCACCTCTGCTGGAACTGATGCCTCTTTTCTAAGTTTCCATAGCGCCTACTACTGTGCCATCTATTTAGGGCTCATTGCTCAACACCTTAGAAAGTTTTCCTTTGCAGGTGCATTTGCTGCATCTCTCCAATTCCACAGATTGGTTCCTTGTCTTATTCTTTGGTGATCTTGATAGCCACCAGCACATCTGGTATTTTGCAGTAAGCTTGCCAGACATTTATTATTTGAATCCCTTTTACCCCCTTATGTCCATCAGAAGTGGATTATATGCCTCCGTACACAAAGGACGGTAAGCGCAGCAATGAATGCAGTGAACTGGAGGGAAATTTTCAAAGGGCCCAGCCCCTTGTCCTGCGTGAGGAGCAGCAACAGAAGGTGCACTTGTTTACACGCATTCCTCCAGGACTGGCTCTATTTTTTAAACAGTGTTCTCAGCACTTTGCACGGTGCCTGACACATTGTAGGTGCTCAGTAAATACTTGTTGAATGAATGCTGCGTGTTACAGTGCAGGGAGCTCAGATCAATTACCTAACTCTTACCAACATATAAAGGAAATGAAGTAAGAAAGGAATTGCTGGTTCTATGAAGCCAACACCTTTCCCCCATTATTCTAAGCCCTTTCTACCATCACCTCATTTCTCCAAATCAGAAGAATAAATAAAGCCATTCCTTAGGATGACAGATGAGGTGTAATGACAATAGCATGTTTGGAATGTCTAGGTCTGCCAAAAAAAAAAAAAAAAAACAAAAAAAACCAAAACTGTATGAATTCCAGACCCAACAAAGAAAGGTTTACCATCATTAGAGTGAGTGAGGGGAGGGCATGAAAGCTGAATCACAGGTTTAGGAAAAGGCACTGCACTGGAATGTTCAATACATACACAAAGGATTCTCGGTTCGGATGTCTTATTTTCTTAGATAACATTATGTAGCATTAGTTCCATAGCAGCTTTAAATAGAGAAATTAAATGCAAATCACCTGCCCTTTAAAGTAGTTGATTCTTTCCCACAGAATTATTTGTATGTCGCCCACTTTCCCAACTCAGTATTTTCCATTCATTCATTTATTCATTTATTTTTACAGGTCAAAATTATCACCCTGAAAATTATTTTTATTATGTCCATGTTCTTTTCAAAAACACTAAATTACTCTTACACTATAGAATCCGAGCTAAGCCAGGCAGCAAAGGCCTTCAGTAATTTGACCCCAACCCAATCTTCCGTATGCAAGCTTTCCTGTCCCCGTACCCAAGCCTCTAGGCTAGTCACCTTTGTCTACTTACTGTTTCCTTTCACTTGCTCCTCACTTTTGTACTTTTAAATCTTTCTCTCTTTCTAGTCAGCATGTGTTTTCTTTTCAGCAATATTCTTTAACCTTTCCAACCGAAGATGAGTGCTCCTTCCTCAGTCCCTAGAACATTTATGGTCTACGTCACTCATTCCTTATATTGTCACAGGTTGCTATCATGTCACGCGAGTGTATCTTATGTTCTTTGCTAGGAACTCCTTAAGGGCAGAGATCACATCTTGGACTTCTTTGCATTGTGCTTTACATATAATATGGATTATTTCAAAGATTATTACAGAAATAACTCAGGTGATGCACAGCTAGGGCCTTCCACTGTTCCTGCCTGGGGAGACTTGGTCCTTTTTCAGTCAGTAATACCCATTGCCATTTATGTTTCAAATTTATAAATATCCCTCATGACTGAAATAAATCAGAATTGCTTTCCAAATTTGCTTTGTTTTCAAAGATCTTAATCTACCAAGAGCTTTTTACAAAGCAATAAAAAAAAAACCCATCAAGTAGCCAGCAGAAAATTGAGAGTATATAAGCTAAGAAATAGTTACTATAATATGAAAAGATAAGCATCTTTACTCAAAATTAAAGAACTGCAAATTCAAATCAAATTCCATCTTTCTCTTCTGAGACTAATAAAGATAAGTTAGAGTTGGCCGTGAACAGTGTGGACAAGGGTATGGAGAAATAAGAACCTATGTACACTGTTGCAAGCTCTTTGGAGGGCTATTTAGCAATACACACGGACATGTTAAATTCACCTAACCGTAGAGTGAAGAAGCCCACTTTCAGGAATTCTCCCTACATATATAATCACATAAATGCATGAGCATATCTATGTGTTTAAAGATGTTCATTGCAGTATTACGTATAATAGCAAAAAACCACCTAGTGCTCCTCAATAACGGAGTAACCCAAGGTTAAATACCAAGCTGTGGTCACCTGGGACTTAAAACCAGGCAAGATAATGCCGAGCTTATAAAACCAAGGCTTTATTATGCCAGCTGAATTTACTTAGGGCCATTCTTTTGGAAGCCCAAAATTCTCTATAGACATTGTTTCTTTTTTATTTTCTTTTCTTATTTTTGCCAGAGGGAAGAGTAGTTAGGAATAAGTCATTAACATTACTATGGTCATTAAATAAGACAGCAATGGAGACGAGATTAGAATTCTTATCTTCTTGACTCCAATCCATAAAGCACTCTGCCATTTCTCATCTCAGTCTTGAGTTGATACACATTTATTAAACTTTTTGACATGTCTGCAAAAAAAAATGTTCTAATGAATCTTTCAGGGTGTTCTGATAGCTGCTCTGTTTTGAAGTATATCTGATAAATGATTTATATGTTAGATTTATTAAAAACACGTCCATTACTTTGGGACCTTGGGTGGATATTTAAAGGAAGAATATGGCACAGTGAATCCAGCCCTTAAGATTCTCCATGAATAGCTGAGGGAAGTCCACTGGGGAGTGTCAGATCAAAAAGATGATCTGACAAGGTGAGTGGACTTGGCCTCTCTGACTCAAGATGCCAAAGCAGAACCGCCACAGAAAATATAGTCTTGCTTCTATTTGTTGTGGCAAAATTTCCTATTTCTTTTGCAGAGACAGGCATCTGATTCTTCTGCTTTGACTTACCAAATTCCGCTCCATTTAGACAAAGCGCACATCTCACCACAGGATGCAAACACAAATGACAACGTGTCTAGTGAACTTAGGCAGGAAGAATGATAAAAAGTACAAAGATCTTTCAAAATCAGCACACAATTATGGTTCCTTGGAGAAAGTGAGCTGTGGAAGGAACACGAGGTGGACAGAACGCAAGGCTTCACTCTGCTCTCCCTGTCTGTGTTTCCTAATTAAATTTTAGAACATGCCAAAAATATTCTAGGGTTTAGAAGAGAAAAAGGTAAAAGGGTTATAAGAGTGCAAGATTTCAAGATTCATCTTTGTAAGCGAGGCCAATATATCAACCTGGATTAGTCTGCCAAAATATGAAAATATAAAAACATCATAAATTAGTCAGTTGTCCATGACTATAATCTGTTTTCCTGATGCCAGATGTACTTGTGATAGGAAAAACAGGTGGCTTTAAAGTACCTGGAAAACATTAAGCATTTATATAAGATAACAGATTTTTAAAAAAGTATTAAATAGGTCGGTATCTTATTAGGGGGTGCAGTTTGAAAGAAGTGGCTGTGATTTAACTTGGACCCATGATAACTTGCCCCATTTTAAGGTTTCAGTGTTCCTTTAGGGAACTATAATACATTCCATATCGTGCAAACCCTGTGCTGTATTATATCAATGCATTTGTTATTTGAAATAAAAGTTTTATTCAATCACTGTGTTTTAATAGAGTGGGCTAGTGCACGCAGGTAGGAGATAATGATTAAAGAGAGTGTCTTGAAGGAGAGAAGCTCAGACCTCTCTCTCTCTTACACCTTCTCAGGAGACAGTCAGATCCGATGCCAGCGACTTCAGGAGGCTGGCAGAGGCTGTGAGCCAGCCTGTGTGGTGCAGCAAATCAGGGCGTGAACCATCTGACCATGAAACTGGTGAACGGGAAGAATGGAATCATTCCTGCTTAGAAGCTGGGGAAGTCATCTTTTAACCTGCTTAGGGCCATTGGCTCAGCTAGCTTTATGGCAACCCAGCCATGTGTGTGGTAAGGACTCACTAGAACGCATCGTCAGAGTTAGTAAATCTGTTTCTGCTTTTTGCAAGCGCACCTTGCTAAGCCTGATCTGTCCATCCCTCTCCCTGCTCCACAGTGAGGGAAAGGGCAGGAAGAGCTCTTAGGAGAGACAGGCAAGAGGACGAGATGTACTAGGCAGACATGCACATATACGGCACAGATCTTGAAACAAGACCTGACAGGTATTTTCACAGCCTGATACACATACGCGAGAGGGAAGTCAAGACGCGTGAAAAAAATGCTCACTTTCTGTAACTGCCTACAACCTATTTTGTGTCCTGATAGAGTCTTCTAACACACCTTTGTGTTTTGGTTGCTGGGATAATCATCAGCATAGACTAATTTTGATACAGTCCCTAAATCCTAAATTTTTCTGGCAAGAGGCTATGGTTAATAAAATCAAGGAAACAGAATTAAATTGATCCACATGTATTTTTTTTTAGAAATTTCCAGAACCGAAAATCAAGTATGTATTTGTGTACCCAAGATCAAAACCTTGCTAGTTAAATATTAATGTTAGAGTCTATCACCGAATGGCAAACATTTCTTAAGTTTCAGATCTTACAGGTGTTTTCTTTCACACAGAGTCCTGGATTTCTTGTGGCCATAGTTTGGCTGCATACATTGCTACAAAGATCTGGGAAATGCTCTTCAGCAGCAGATCTGGGAAATCACAATGAAAAACAGTCACGAGCACAAATTGTGTAAAAAGATGATCATGCTACTTCCTGAACATTTAACAGCTACTTGCATTTATTTACACACATAAGTTGCATCATCATGTTGATGGAAATGGTTTCAGTTAAAAGCCTGGGGAAGTAAAAGGGAGAAGGA
>PVJI01019669.1:0-30538 GCA_004026765.1 Micronycteris hirsuta | reverse complement strand
CCCCCTCCCCCCTGGCTATTGTTAGACTGTTCTTAATTTCAATGTCTCTGGTTATGTTTTGCTTGCTTTCTGCTTTTGTTGATTATGATCCAGTTAAAGGTGAGATCATATGGTATTTGTCCCTCACTGCCTGGCTTACTTCACTTAGCATAATGCTCTCCAGTTCCATCCATGCTGTTGCAAAGGGTATAGCTCCTTCTTCCTTTCTGCTGCGTAGAATTCCATTGTGTAAATGTACCATAGTTTCTTGATCCATTCATTTGTAGATGGGCACTTAGGTTGTTTCCAGCACTTGGCTATTGTGAATTGTGCTGCTATGAACATTGGAGTGCAAAGGTTCTTTTGGATTGGTGTTTCAGGGCTCTTAGGGTATAATCCCAGTAGTGGAATTGCTGGGTCGAAAGGCAGTTCCATTTTCAATTTTCTGAGGAAGTTCCATACTGTTTTCCACAATGGCTGCACCAGTCTGCATTCCCACCAACAGTGCAGTAGGGTTCCCTTTTCTCCACATCCCCTCCAACAGTTATCTGTTGCTTTGTTGATGATGGCCATTCTGACTGGTGTGAAGTGATATCTCATTGTGGTTTTAATTTGCATCTCTCTGATGGCTAATGATGTTGAGCATCTTTTCATATGACTTTGGGCTCTCTGTATGTCCTTTTTCAAGAAGTCTCTGTTCATGTCTTTTGCCCATTTTTTAATTGGGTTTTTTGTCTTCCTGGAGTGGAGTCGTATGAGCTCTTTATATATTTTGGAGATCAGACCCTTGTCTGAGGTATCATTGGCAAATATGTTTTCCCATACAGTTGGTTCTCTTTTTATTTTAATACTATTTTCTTTAGCCCCACAGAAGCTCTTTATTTTGATAAGGTCCCATTTGTTTATTCTTTCCTTTATGTCCCTAGCTCTAGGGGACATATTGGGAGAGGTTTTTATGGAGAAGACACGAGAGCAAAGCAAGGAAATTATTTGATTGGCTACAGCTTCAGCAGTTACCTTATTTGGGAAGACTAGTTGGCTGTTTGTGATTGGCCGTAACCCTGAAACTATACAGGAAAATTGTTGATTTCAATGTATTAATCTTGCATTTCTGAACCTCTTATTAATTCTAACAATTCATCAGTTGAAAGTCTATTAGATAATTATATTTCCTGTAAATAACAGCAGTTTTATTTCTTATTTAATATTTTTACTTAGCAGCCAGGAAAAATTGATAAGTATTCCCATATATATAGTTATTGTGACTTATGTAATCTGATTGTGAGATATTTCAGTGTTGGTTTGTTTTGGTTTGGTTCTTTGAGCTCTTCCCAATAGCAAATAATGCCTTAATGACAATCTTTGTGCATTAATATTTTTTATACAGCAGGTCCTTGAATAATGTCATTTTATTATAATGTTGAGGAGATACCGTAAGCACTTACTTCTTATGTACCAATTAGCCAAGGTAAAATTAACTTTGTTAGAGGTCATTTCACTTAAGGTTGCAGAACCTGTTGATGACATTTAAGATCTTATTGTACCAGTGCTTGCATTTCTGTTGGACAAAATGCCTAAAACATATTTAAAATTTTTCAATACTCCACGTAGGAAGTATGTCATCTTCTAAAGCGTAGCTCTTTCCCCTACAGCAGCCCTTGCTGTCCCAGGCTCTGATGCAAAATGGGTCAGCCTCCTTCCTGTACCTCTGAGTGATGGTAGATTGTTCTGAGTGGTTTTTCATCATTCCAATCCTATATGCTTAAACTTCTAGATTTACTCCAAGTTGCTGGTATGTTGATAGCTGCCTTCCTCATTTCCAATACTGCCCTGGAATCTGTGGAGGAAATAATCCTGGTGCTTTAGTTCACTATGTTGAACTTGAACCCCACTCCCCACTCAGCACCTGCCTACCTGAAAAATCTTTTATAGAATAGCAGACATGAAGTAGACAGAATAGTACTTAAAAGAAACAGAAAATAACAGGGTCTGTAAAACATGATTATAATCAAGTAAAAGATGCATCTGTGTGGTATTCCAGTACTAGAAAGGAACAGGAACATTTTTTAATGTGAGACATTGGAGTGGTGGCTTTTCTCTCTTTGTTTCTCATTGCTGATAAAATTGAACATAAATACCATAAGGGTACTTATTTTTCTAAGAGACATATTTTCTTTTATATTAGACTTCTTTCCTACTTTGTCATGATTAACGATAAATGTATACTCTTTTTACAGAAATAAAAACACCCTCTATAGTGAAGGAAACTAAACCTAAAAAAAAAGCTAAGTTAATAAGAGGTGAGTGTATGTTTGGAGTTATCCCCTCTTCTGGCAAAGACAAACTGCTATTAGGGAACCAACCTTAACTTGGATGGTGCACACGTCCTTTAGAAAATTCCTCCCTTGCCCTCACCAGTGTGGCTCAGTTGGTGGTGACCCGCGAAGCCAAAGGTTGCTGGTTCGATTCCTGGTCAGGGCACAGGCCTGGGTTTCAAGTTCCATCCCCAGTCGGGGCGCATGTGAGAGGCAATCAATTAATGTTTCTTTCTCATATCAATGTTTCTCTCCCTCTCTTTCTCCCTCCCTTCCCCTCTCTCTAAAAGTAAATAATAAAATCTTAAAAAAAAAGAAAGAAAGAAAGAAAGAAAAGCCCTTCCCTAAGGATATATGCAAGAAGGTGGTTCAGGGCAGTTAAACAGTGTGCGTGCATGTGCAAGTGTGTGCCTGTGCGTGTGTGATGGGCTGGGGTCTCCAAACTAGAGAAAATGGGGTACACTACACAAAAGCCTGAAACTTTCCTTCTAAATCTACCCTTTTCTCTTCAGGAAAATGGGGAATTACTCCAGAAGAGCCAGAACTAAATATTTTATGTGAGCTGGAGGTAAGAAATGTTTATCAGTCCAACTAGTAAACTGTGCTCGTGGTAAAGATCATGTAGTCAATTTTCAATTTTCTCTTTCCGTCTCCCTCTCTAAAATTTAGTTTAAGGAAGACTTCATAGCACTGTTTGAGCCTTCTCTAAGAACATTACCCAGCATCGGGCCACCACCCTTTCTGCAATTCAAACGAGAGAGTTTCAACTTAGGCATTGACCTCAAGGTGATTTTCTTTTTTTTTTTTTTCTTTACTGTAATAAATGATGTGAAAAGTCATGTGACGATTTGCACAAAAGACAGTGACCATATGTAAAAAATAGGCAAAGAACCCATTACTTGAAATAGCACTTAGGATAGCGGTATTAGTTTCCTAGGGTTGCTGTCACAAAGTACCACAAGCTAGGTGGCTTAAAATGACAAAAACATATTGTCTCACAGTTCTGAAGGTCAGAAGTCCAAAATCAAGGAATCAGCAAGTCCAGCCTGTAGGAAAGTAGCCTTTCTTGCCTCCTCCCAGCTTCTGGTTGTGGTTGTCAGTCCTTATTCCTTGGCTTGTAGCTGCATCACTCCAGTCTCTGTCAAAGTTGTCCTGGCATTCTGTGTGTGTCTGTGTCCCAATGTCTCTCTTCTCCAAGGACACGGGTCATATTGGATTAGAGTGCACCCTAATGACCTCATCTAAACTTGATTACATCTGCAAAGACCCCATTTCTAAATAAGGCCACATTCACAGGTATCAGCAGTTAGGACTTCAATATGTCTTTTGGGAGGACACAATTCAACCTATAACAGTGGCCATAAAGCCTGGAAACATAGGTAAAATATAGGTTTGCCATATTTGGTCATCCTAAGTAGTGAATTAATGCCTGTGCTTGATGGACAAGGAAAAGGTCACCTTAGTAATTCCAGCAGGATGGCACACGATTCTGCTTCACCAGGGTGGTAAGGTACTGACTGGTGGAATGATTATTTCCAAACTTGGGTATTATGGCCATGTGGAGAGCGCTGCACAGCCCCCAGATCGGACCCCCTTCAATTGCTTCTCCCACGTGCATTAAAGGTGCAGGCTTTTTCACTGAAAACAAGAGACGGTCATGTGAGACAGCACATTGCAGAGTTCAGGGGAATGCTGCGCAGATGCCCTGGTGTGGTGCTCATTGCTGTTTTGTGTAGCACATTGAACTGTGCAATTCTAGTGAGGGGCGACACATTAAATATATCATGTCATTTCATATCAGTCAACACAGACTGTGTGTATTTAGCCCAGGTCTCTCGATGTTTTAGTCACCCTATTGACTCTTTGAGTTCAAGTTCTTTATTCGAACATAGCACC
This sequence comes from Micronycteris hirsuta, assembly GCA_004026765.1. Taxonomy (NCBI): domain Eukaryota; kingdom Metazoa; phylum Chordata; class Mammalia; order Chiroptera; family Phyllostomidae; genus Micronycteris; species Micronycteris hirsuta. The sequence goes on along the minus strand of PVJI01019669.1, from coordinate 26,348 downwards.
TTCCTTCTTCTGAACCACAAAGGCTTGTATCCAGGGAAGTTTCTTCCCTGACACCCAGAGATGGGCCTGAACATGAGGAAGGCCATGTGCCCTTTCTTCCAGGGACCTGTCCCCGCACTAGTACCTGGGCAGGCTGGTTCCTCCTGCTCTTTGGACAGACCTTCGGGGTCCTCTGCGAGGGGGCTTTAACACTAGTTAGTTGAGGTGCAACAACAGCTGGCTTGCTTGCCTTTCTCTGCAGCCATACCCTCTTCAAGTACAGATTACAACCCTGCTCATGGTCTTTTGAAGCATCTCCACCTTGCTTGAGCCCAGGTGAAGGGGTAACGGGACCTTGACCTGAGGAGCCCACACCCCAGACCCTTGTAAGGAAGAAGTTGTAGCTGGCCTGGCTTTGTCAGCTGTCCTTTGCCTTGCCCCGTCATCTGGTGGCCATCCTGGGTTTTACACCACCATCTTTCTATTACAAGGCTTCACCTTGCCACCCCCTAAGTCTTCTGCTTTCGGCTATATTACTTTGTAGTTTCAGTGGGCTAAAGGGATTGGACGGAACTCTCGGATAGTAAATCCCTGATGGCACTGGTACTTCAGCTGCACTTTGGACCCATTGATGGCCACCTTGCTAGTCCCAGAGAATGGTTTCTATGGCAACTGCAGATGCCCTGGTGGTGTTCATGAGCTGTAAGTCAGGATCTCAGTCTTTTCCTGCAGGCCTGTGCTGAGGCTTGCCTCCTTGCCATCATGCGCTCAGATTGCCAACATGGCCATAGTGCCCAACCTCTCACCGAGTCACCTGAACTTCTAAGTCCAGGTCTCCCTTTTGCTTCCCCTGGTCTGCCTGTCCTCTTGAATTACCTCCATAGCCCAGACAGGAGATTTAGAGCCTCAACCTGGGCTTCCTCTTGAGAAAGAACTCTAATTCAGAACGTTGATCCTTGTAAATGGTGACCTACATAGTAATGTGAAGATTTTTTTTAACCTGACACTTCTTGAAAGATGGTATTCAAACTCCTTAGACCATTTTCCTAAAATCTGGTATGTGTTATCTTGTCTCTTGCATTTAGTTACACACCATATATCCCCCTCCCCAACAAGGGACTCTGATGTCAACAATCATTTCTACAATCGTTCCTTCTCACACTGAGGAGGCATCCAAAGGACCCACACAGCTCCCGATGGGCTCAGCTGTGCTCTGGTGAACTGCACCAGACAGAGGCCCTCAAAACACCACCCCAGTGTCCTCAGTCCTCACCACTCTTAAACTGAAGTGATGTTCCATTCTGGAATATATAGATCTTGCTGGCTGGATACCTTCTAGTATAGGATCTCAGCCTCCTGAAAGTTTCCCACCAACTGTTCTTGGAAGTCTTCAGGGTTTCTGACAGGAGTTCTCAAGGAGGTTTGCGCATCCCCACCACTCCTGCTGTCCTACTGGGTGCTGTCTGGCTCTGTCCAGAGCCCTGACTCTGACTGCTCTCAGAGGCTCTTATGGGCAGGTCTTCATTTTTTTTTCTGTCTCTCTGAAGGAAGAAGAGGAGGAGCTATTACTCAAGTGTGAATTTTGTGGGAGTGATCTAAGAACATTTCTTTCCTTTGTGGATATTTATGCTGACAACAGTAGCTTTGAAGCAATAGAACATGTAAGTTCTCAAGCAGGTTTCCTGAGTAAATGATGTTATTTTTAAGTACTACTTTTAAATATATATACTATTTTCTCCTGCATCTTTTCCCTGTATTGCCATTCTTAACAGTTTTGTATTAGCTGTCTGGGAAACACAAATCATAACCACAATGAGATACCATTTCACACCCATTAGGATGACTATAATAAAAAAAAAGCAGATAATAGCAAGTTTTGACAAGAATGTGGAGAAACTGGAACCCTCATACACTGCTAAAGGGGAAAGTAAAATGGTGCAGCCATGCTGGAAAAAATGTCTGGTTGTTCCTTGAAAAGTTAAACATATAATTACCATGTAACCCAGCAATTCCATTCCCAGAAAATTCCATTCCAGAAAAAACTGACAACATATGTCCACACAAACACTTGTATGCAAATATTCACAGCAGCATGATTTAGAACAGCCAAAGGGTGAAAACAATCCAATGCCCTTCAACTGGTAAATATGGTGTATTCATAAAGTCAAACACTATTCAGCCGTGAGAAGAACTGAAGTACTAATACATGCTACAACCTAGGTGAAACTTGAAAACATTATGCTAAGTAAAAGGAGCCAATCACAAAGTACCACATATTGTATGATTCCATTTATATAAAGTCTACAGAACAGACAATCTATAGAGACAGAAAATAGACTAGTGGTTGCCAGGGGCTGAGAGGAGAGGAGGGTAGGGAGTGGCTGTTAATGGGTACAGTTTTCATGTTCTAAAACTGATTGTGGGGATGGTTACACAACTCTGTATATACTAAAGTCCACTGAATTACATACTTTAAATGTGTGAATTGTATCGTATATTAATTATTTTGTTAATTTGTTATCAAAAAAGTTATGCTAGATTGTAATTCAAACCCCATGAGCCGTCTTTGTTTTTTATCCCCTCTAATTATCTTCATTCTAGGACTAATGAGGTGAAATGACCTCTTTGTTTTTCAGGCCCCTTGTTGTAGTTGTTTCCAAAATCTGATTGACCACATCTATGCGGAAAAACTAAAAACCCAAAGCTCTAAAGTTGAATTAATCTGTATCAAACCTCACGCGGCCTACGGCACTGACATTGATAGAATCAGAGCAAAGGAAAAAGCCCTGAAGAGGTGACATTGAGCCTTTGATATTGAAACTCAGTTCCACTTAGAGAGCTTTTTGTAAAATGAACCTTATTTTTCAAAATATATAGTTTTGAAGATATAGTCTCAGTGAAGAGATAATATTGGCCAAAGCAAACCTATTACCATTCCTGGTGAATGTTATATGATTCAGAAGCTCCCCAAAACTCAGTGAACTCGCTGATTTAAAGTAGAAATTTACCAGCTCAATTCTGAGGATTCAATTCAGAATTCCTGTATGGGAGAAATTTGTCCACCAAACAGAGTAGAGACCCATGTACTGTGATTAAATGACGGGAGCCACAAGTAATAACAAATAAAAATCACAAGGGATGACATTTAAACACTTAAAATGTGTAGTATACTGTTTTAAGCTTGAAACACATTTCATATTTATGCATCTTTCTTTATTTTGTTTAGAAAACAGGAACAAACTATGGCCAAACATTTTGCGGTAAAAACAAATGAACATACTGGTTTCTTTGATGAAGGTGAGTTCATCAATGCTCCTGTTACAGATCAGTTGTACATCAGAAAGCTCATATGTTTGGGCAAGAGCTAAAACTGGCGTATTTAAAAATACACCATTTAAAGTTCTCATTACAGTCAGTGCATTAGTCAAAATGGCTCAGAAAATCTGGTATTTCATCGGCTTTTGAAATTTTCAGTCTTCATCTTGTTATTGATTAAAATAAATCAGCAACATCTACAGAACACTTTACAGATAACTGCAAAGAGCTTTTGAGTTCATTGTCTCTTGTTTTATTCAGCATACACCCCATTTTATTTTCAAGTTGGGGCATGGAAAATCTGTCAAAGTTAATTAGATTGCTTTCTTCATACACGGGTGCTGGCCAGTCAGTTATAGTACTGGTGCCATTGAAGGAGCGCTAACTTTAGAATCAGAAGTTCTTCCTCCTTCTATCCCCTGCCCCACACCCAGGGCACTGCTTTTTTAAAAATTTTACTTCCTTTTTTTAAAATTCTTGCTTATTCTTTTACAGTTGTCCCAGTTTTTCTCCCTTTGCCCTCCTCGGTCCAGCCCCCTTCACCCCCACTCCCACAGTCAATCCGCATACCGTTGTCCATGTCCATGGGTCATTCATATATATTCTTTGACTAATCCCCTCCCCTTCTTTCCACCATTCCCTGCCCCCACCACCCTTTCCTCTGGCAGCTGTCAGTCTGTCCCATGTTTCCATGTCTCTGGTTCTGTTTTGCTCGTTAGTTTATTTTGTTCATTAGGCTCTTCTTATAAGTGAGATTGTACGGTATTTGTCTTTCACTGAATGGCTTATTTCACTTAGCATCATGCTCTCCAGTTCCAGAAGTTCTGAATTTAAGAGGTGTCAGGATGGCCGAGTGGTCAAAGGCTCCAGACTCAAGGTAGCTCCAGAAGTTCTGAATTTATAGCCTTGCTTTTCTACTTATAGGCTGTCTGCTTTGGGGTAAATTACTAAATCTTTTTGAGCATCAGTTCCTCCTCTACAACTCAGTGCTATTGAAAAGATACTTAGAGGAGGGGGGGAAAAGGGAATAACTTGGGACAACTATAATAGAATAAACAATGAAAAATTAAGAAGGAAAAAAGATACTTAGAGAAGATACATTTTTGGTTTTGGTTTTTAAACTAAATCTCTAGTCTAAAGTTCCTTGATATTCAACTGTTTCCTACTAAATCTAATGCCAGAAAATTGCACTTAATTAAAATTATCATTTTTTCCTTCTTTTAATAAAGGAATGGTCTCATTAATTTTTTAACAAAAGAAGGTCTTCAGTTTAATAAAGGTCCTCATTTTTATTCCATTTAAAAAAGTCTGATAAATCAATGCATTTGTAATAGAGTTTAAAATTTCATTTTAGAATAGAGGTTTTGGAAAATTTAAAACATATATGTACTTTCATGTGATTCTTTTCCCATTAGATTCAAGACACTTCAAAACAATTTCTTATCAACTTTCTGTGGATATTCCAAAAAAAGAGATAGTTGAAGACAGACTATTTGATTTTGAACTAGAGAAAAAAAACATATCCATCGCTTGTTGTGATTCTAGGAAAGCATGTGGAAAGGTAATTCGCTTATAATTTGTTTTACTTGCTACTCTTAAAAAATTATTTTACCTAAAATTGTAAAAGCTGTCATGATGAATGTGGCAGCCTGTGTACATGGCACATTGAACTATTCATCAAGAAGAATTGGTGTAGACGTGGTCTTTTAACTTCTACCAGACTTTACAACAATGTTTACATATGTTTCATGGGGGACTAGTTCAATTAAAACCTTTTGACTTTAAAATGTGATAATTATACATTAAGGAACATTTGGAATCCTTTGAAAACTAAAAACAAAGGGAAAAAATCACCAAAACTCATTATTAACATTTCAATATTTTCTAGACATGTACTAGCCAATATAGTATCAACGAATGCATATGGCTAAATTTAAAATAATTAAAATTAAATAAAATTTAAAATGTAATTTTTAGTCACACTAGCCACATATCAGGTGTTTAATAGCTATGTGTAACTAATGACACTGTATTGCAAGGCAGATATAGAACATTTTTATGGTCACCAAAAGTTCTGTTAGACAACACCATCCTAGACTTTTTTATTCATAGGCTTTTTGTTAACATACTTGTAATTATTATTACATATGTAATTTTTATCTCTTTTAAACACAGTTATAAAACTATTTCCATGATATTGTGTTGATTATATTAACATTAATATCTATGTGCTTTTTCATATAGTTTATCTAACCATTCCCCTATTATTGGACATACATGTTATTAACATTTTTTTGCTATACTAAATAACATTGCTTTGAATATCTTGGTGTATAGATTTATTTTTTATGTAAGTATAGATCCTCAGAATAGGTTCCTAGAAATTAAATCACTGAGACCAGGTTTGTTTCTCTCGGGTGACAAGAATTTAAGGGATGGCAGTGTACTGAGGTGCCTGACAAAATCAAATCCAAACACTGTCTGGAGGAAGATTACTCATCCAGCCTGCAAATTACTCCTCTAAATTATCCTTCAAATTTAATCACCAGCACACATGTAAAGAATCAAGGATACAAGGAAACTCAATACCACAATTAAAAAATCCAGAGAAATAATATCCAAAAAGAAAAGACCTCCAAAGACTTTGGAAACTGAAGTAATCTCTCTTTTTATTTATTTAATTTGTTTTCATTTACAGTTGACATACATTATTATATTAGTTTCAAGTATATACCCCAGCGATTAGATATTGCATAACTTACTAAGCAATCATCCCAATAAATCTCACATTCATCTGACACCATACATAGTTATTCGAATATTATCGACCATATTCCCTGTGCTGTATTTTACACGCCCGTGACTACTCTGTAACAACCAATTTGTACTTCCTAATCCCTTCACCTTTTTCATCCATCACCCAACCCCCTCTCCCATCTGGCATCTGTCAAAATGTTTTCTGAGTCTACGAGCCTGTTTCTATTCTCTGTGTTTATTTATTTAGTTATTTAGACCAATTGTTGATAGATATGTATTTATTGCTATTTTATTGTTCATATTTTTTATTTTTTTTATTCTTTTTCTTAAAGAAGACTCTTTGTTACTTCATATAGTACTGGTTTGATGGTGATGAACTCCTTTAGATTTTTCGTGCCTGGGAAGCTCTTTAACCCTTCCTTTGATTCTAAACAATAGCTTTGCTAGGCAGAATAATCTTGGTTGTAGGTCCTTGCTTTTCATCACTTTGAATATTTCTTGTCAATCCCTTCTGGCCTGCAAAGTTTTGGTTGAGAAATCAGCCAGCAGTCTTATGGGAGCTCCCTTGTAAGTAATTAAACTGCTTTTCTCTTGCTGCTTTTAAGATATGCTTTTTGTCTTTAACCTTGGGCATTTTAATTATGATGTGTCTTGGTGTGGGCCTCTTTGTGTTCATCTTGCTTGGGACTTTCTGCATTTCCTGGACCTGTGTGTTCATTTCCTTCACCAAGTTAGGGAAGTTTTCTGTCATTTTTTCAAATAGGTTTTCAATCTCTTGCTCTCTCTCTTCTCCATCGGGTACCCCATGATGCAAATGTTGGTACACTTGAAGTTGTCCTAGAGGCTCCTTACTCTAGCCTCATTTTTTGGATTCTTTTTTTCTTCTTGCTGCTCTGATTGTTTTTTGCTTCCTTGTATTCCAAAACGCTGGTTTGATTCTTGGCTTCATCTATTCCACTGTTGATTTCATGTAAATTATTCTTCATTTCAGTGCTGTTGGCACACCAATGGAAGGGATCTACCTCCAGGCCAATCAGCTACAAAACTGGCTGAGAGCACTGACCACCAACCTCTAACCACAGCAGAGGATCAGCTTGGCAGGGGCCCACCTTACAGAGCTGGTCTTACTTCAGCAGAGTTCTGGTGCCCACTGAGTGTGCCCTTCGAATGTGTTGCTTGTGGAAGTGGTTGGGTGGTGATACTTCAACATGGTCTGAAGCTGCCCACTGAGTGTGCTGGCCTGGGGCCTCCCAGGAGGTATAGGCCAAGGTCAGCCACCACCTGTATTCTACCTGGGGCCTCCTGGCATGAGCTACAAAGCAATCTGCAGATGGCTGCTACTTGTGCTGGAGATGGATGTGCCCAGGTGAGGCCAAGCTGTGAACCAAGGCCAGTTGCTGCTAATGTCAAGCCCAGGGCCACTTAGTGAGAGGTACAGGGCATGCTGAGGTCAGATGCTGCTTATTTGGGAGATTTTAGGAAAGTATGAAGCATGAACCAAGTCAGGTCATTCATATGAAAAAGCCACTGTAAACAGCTTGGGTGGGCTGGAAAGTTGGGTGGCACAGGGTTAACTGTTTTTATAAAAAGAAAAGATTGGCTTCAAGATATTTGGAGGGAACAGAAAACTATAAAGTGACATTCAGGTTTGAAAAGAAAAAAATAAACTTATAGAAATGAAAACAACAACAACTGAAATTTAAAAAACGGAAAAGGTAAGAGTTAAACACAGATTAGAGCCAATTAAATATAGAACTAATGAGTTGGAAAAAGGGTTAACAAATTATTAAAATTCACCAGAGGGACAAAAAAATGTAAGGAAAACTGAAGAGAGAGTATGATTTGAAAATAAAATGAGAGATCTGAAATGTATTTATTCAAAATCCCTGGAGAGAAAAAAGATAATCAGGCAGAGGTAGTAGTTGAAGAGATAATGGATAATTTTCCAGAACTGACAAAAAAGACTGATCCACAGATCTAAGAAGTCCAATGAATGCCAAGCAGGGAGGTTATTTTTGTAACTCCTAGACACTTCGCAATGAAACTGCAGAACACCAAAGAAAGAAAAACTTGAAAGCAGAAGAAAAAAAGGTTCCATTTAAATTTAAAGGAGAACAGTAAGATTATAAAATAATCTAATAATCTTATAACATTTCCTAACAGCAACAATAGAAGCCAGAAGGCAATGAAATGTCTTCAGTGCGCTGAAAGAAAGTCAGTCTATCTAGAAGTCTGCACCTACAAGTCAAGAAAATGAGCCCCCAAAAGACGTTGTTTGGCAAAATCAAAGGGTTTGTCACTAGTAGTCCCTCATAAAGGAAATTCTAAAGAATGTTCTTTCTGTAATTGGATGGTCTGATATTCAAGAAAGATGAAGAACAAAGAAAGTGGTATATGGTATAAATGGAAAAAACTAAAACATGATAAAACAATAATAATAATAATGGATCATGGAATTTCAAAAAACAGGCTAGAATAAAAATGAATGACAAAATAGTACCTGATTTTGGAAGAAGGCTAAATCCAGTTACAGTGTTCTAAAGTCCTTCATTGAGAGCATGGCAAAAACAAAGCTTAACTTCAGACTTTGATAAATTAACTTTGCTTGCGGAAATTTCTAGAGTAGCCAGAAAAATAATAGAAGCAGAGAGCATAATCCCCCAGCTGATAGAAGTAGAGCAAAAAATATAATAATTTATTTTAAAAGACAAGAAAAGATAAGAGAAAAGAAAAACAGATAATAGGGGATAAATAGAAAACATCAAGGAATGTCAGTAATTGAATGTAAATAGACTAACTACTCCAGTTAACAGACAAAGATTGTCAATTTTTTTAAAAAAGAAAAATTCTAACCATTTACTATTTATAAAAGATACATCTAAATTATAAGGATACAAAAAGATTAAATATAAATTAATAAAAATAATATATCATGAAAATACTAAAGAGTATTACTAGAGATAAAGAGGATTACTTCATAATGATAAAAGTTTTAATCCACCAGGAAGATATAACATTACAAAATATTTTCCCATGTTAATATAGCTTCAAAATATGTAAAAGAATTTTATAAAAATAAAAACAAATTTTAAATCCATAATCATTATGAGATACTTTAACCTACCTCTGTCATAATTGAGAGGACTATTAAACCAAAAAGGAGCAATAATAAAATAGACTATTTGAACAAATTTATTCATGTATTGGAAGATTAACTATTTTAAACATGACATTCTTCCAAATTTCAAATTCTAACAGGATTGGATATTCATGTATGTTGAGAAAAGGGAGGTATTGACAAGATAATTCTAAAATTTACATGGAAATATAAACAGTCCTGAGCAGAAGGCCAGGAGGGAGGGACATGCTCTACCAGATATTAAGATCTATTACAAAATACAGTAATTAAGACAGGGTAGTGTTCAGGCAGAAAAACAAAGAGTAAAGAGCCCAGAAGCAGTCTCACGCAGACACAAACGTCTGATTTCTGACAGCAGTGGTACTGCATGATAATGGAGGGAGAAACATCTTCTCAATACATGGTGCTGGGAGAGTCAATTATCCTTATTTTTTAGTGAAATTGGAACCACTACTCACATCATATATAAAAGCAATTCCAACTGGGTTAAAGACCTAAATGTGAAATACAAAACTACAAAAATTTCTTCTATATAGGAGAATAGCTTTATCACCTCAGGTTAGAGAAAGATTTACTAACTGATGAAAAGAACAGTATCCATAAAAGATTTGATGAATTAAAGTTATGAAAGACAATCAAGAAAGGGTAAATACTTTAGCATGTGTGACATACAAAGGGCTTATATCCTAAATATAAAAAGACATGGAAAAAATTCCACCTAATGGAAAATGGGCTCAAAACCTTTCATACTTCTCAAAGGAGAATATTCAAATGATCTATAAACATACATAAAGGAGCTCAACCTCATTAGTAACCTGGGAAAGGAAAATTAAAATCAAATTAGAGATCAGTACATACCTATCATATTGGGAAAAAAAAAGTTAAGTCTGATAGAACTGTGTTGGAAAAGATATAGAGCAATAATCACTGTTATTTGCCTCTAGTGGGAATGTAAATTGGTATGCCTTGGAAATCATTTTGGCATCGTCTTGGGATTCAGAAATTCCACCTCTGTGTTTAATATCCTCAGGGAACTGGGTATCAGCACACATTCATAGGAACTTTCATAGTATCATTGTTTCTAACATATAAATGAAAGTTATTGGACTACAGCTATACACTTGGACCTGCATGAAACAATGTCGACAGAAAATATTAAACATATATAATATATGATTCCATTGTGTAAAATTCAAACTGGGAAAATTAAACTATATTGTTTAGAAATTATGAAAGCAAAGAAATTACTTCAAATCAGACTAGCGGTTATGTCTAGGAAGGATGTTGACTTTGGGATGGACATACTGAGGGCTTCCAGAGTATCAGCATTGTTCTCTTTCTTGACTTGGATGGTGATAATGCAGGAGTTTACTTTATAATTACTGATTAACAAAATAGTATATTTTAGCACTTAATCTGAATGTATTTCATAATTGTTTTTAAAAATCTTTTTAAATTTTTTTTATTTTAAAGATTTTTTTATTATTTATTTTTGGAGAGAGAGGAAGGGAGGGAGAGTGAGAGAGAGACGTTAATGTGCGGTTGCCTCTCATGCACCCCCTACTGAGGACCTGGCCTGCAACCCACGCATGTGCCCTGATTGGGAATCGAACTGGCGACCCTTTGGTTCACAGGCCGGCACTCAGTCCACTGAGTCACACCAGCCAGGGCCATATTTCATAATTTTTAAAAGTGAAAAATATATTATCGTCTAACATAAATGGCAACATTTACATTAAAATTTAAGTTGTTTTACTTGTTCGCCCTAAGAATTGTTGCATCCATTTTATCACAATTCACGGTTAAAAATAAATAGAATCAAATTGAATCTTTATGTTATTATTAAATATTGTTGAGAGTAATTCATCTCCCTATGGAGTATTATGTATAAGAGAGTTAAACTTGGAGATAAAATAAGGAGGTAGTTCTTTCTTCATCTTCTCATACTCCACTAGCGCTGTGCTCAGATGAACTTCAAGATCAACCTTGAGGAGGAGACACCAGATGCTGCAGCATCTGATACTGGGGTGTAAAGTCAGTTTACTGAAGTATAATTTACCTAGAGAAAAATGTGCCTTCTTTGATGTCCAACTGTACGAGTTTTGACAGTTATATGACCACCACAACAACTGAGATACAGAATATTTTCATTATAGTAGGGCTGACTTTTATCTTCTGTTTTGTTTTGTTTTTATAGTGATATGTGTGTGAAGTAAAACAAAAACCCTTCAAACAGATATGTAATGTCAGATTTCTGCTAGAAGGTTTTATCAATTATCTGCAGGGGTTAGGGACGATCTTTAATAATTCCTAAGGATTGTTCCTGTTGCTGAAACAGGGCAAAAAATTTTAATTAAGAAATGGTTTGTATAACTGTCTAGCAAGCAAAGGATATCTGTTGTTGTCATACTTAATGCATTCTATCTTAAAAAATTAACAGAGAAGTGTCCTTTTATTTTGTGTAATTTATAGATCATGCGCAATGAGCTCTTGGAGAAGAACTACAAACATGGGAGCAAGTTTCTGACCTCATTTCCAGATGGGGCAACACAAATATTGTATCCTTTCTAGCAACAAGTTACTTTCATTAGCTTTATTTCTTCACAAAAAGACAGATAAAAAAATGCACAGAAAACAATTTTTTAAATAGATATTATCCCCAAATTCTACCACCCAAAGGAAAACTGTTAATATCTTTTCATATATGTTTTCTTACTTTCTTCTATGGGTATATAATATTTTTAAAATCAGTTTTTCAGCTATTCCTATTGTATAACTTGCCCCCTTTACATATTTTATATAGTAGATAATGTTATGGGTATGTAATGTGCAATAAATACAGAGATATAAGACCATTTTATAGCCACATGGTATTTCATTATAGAAATGTACTATAATTCATTTAACCTGTCCCTGTTACTGAACAAAGGTTTTTTGCTATTATGTACAACAGCTAAATGAAGAGCTTTGTGCATGTTTCCTTGCACACTTATCGCTTACTTCCTTGAATTAAATACCTAAGGGTAGAAATTCTTGGCAAGAAGCCATGGATATTTTAAAGCTTTGATAGATTTTGCCCCCAGAAAATGTGTAGCAGTTTACACATCCATGAGCATGTTATTTTTTAATACAAAATTTCAATATCCATTTTACAGAACACTAAGTTATTGATCATGTGAACTTCTTCCTGATGACCAGGTCACTTGGTGTTTTGACATAAAGCCTATTTAATATTTCTAGAAAAACAAACAAACAAAACATTATGAAATGAAAAGGACTTTTTGGTGAATTAAGGGTCTCACTGTGTAGGAGAAAGTTGTTTTTAGTATAGATTCATAAATGTTTAGTTGAACCTCAATAATAAGTCAAAAGAATGATTTTCATGGCATAGGAAGTGTAATGAAGTTTTAGTTCCCTAGACCCTGTGAGAAAGAGTGTAAGTTTTGCTTTAATTGAGCAATACATTTTAAATAACTGCTGCAACTTTTATTATTATTGATAGTTATCACTTCATGCCCTGACTTTAAATCTTAACTCTTGAAGACTCTGTGGCTCATTTTCAAAATGATTCATTATCAAGCTTGTGTTTACTTCATCTCTGGACTTCTGGTCAGCTTAGATAGGACTAAGTATTAACAGTCAGTATATTTGATTCCTTTTGATGGTATATAAATGCAATTGCTTTCTGTGTATTACTGTGTAGAACATTCTGAAAGTGAAATTACAATTCTGTGTAGTAATACAATTTATTTTTATATGTTGACCTTGTAGCCAACAACACTACTAAACTCATTTGTTCCAGTATATTGTTTTGTGGATTCCTTTGTGTGTATAAGAGCATGTCTTCTGAAAATAGGGATCATTTTACTTCCATTTTCAGTCTGGATTCCTTTCATTTCTTCTCTTTGATAAAATTACTGTGACTAGACCCTCCAGTGTAAGGTTGAATAGAAATGGGGAGAGTGGACATTTTTGTTTAGTTCCTGATCTTAAAGGGAAAACACACAGTCTCTATTATATTTTCTTTGTTTTTTAAGGGATTTTATTTACCTATTTTTAGAGAGAGGGCAGTTTATGACAGAGAGGGAGAGAAACATCAATCGGTTGCCTCTCCCACGTATCCCAACTGGGGACCAGGCCTGCAACCCAGGCATGTGCCCTGACCAGGAATCAAACCGGTGCCCTTTTACTTTGCAGGATAACACCCAACCCACTGAGCCACCCTGGTTCGGGCTTTATTATGTTTTCTTACTCGCTCTTTATTTGGTCAATACAGTATATTCCAGTAATTGATTTTCAAAAGTTAAACCAACCTTGTGTTCCTGGGATAAATTCCATTTTGTTATGGTACATAATTCTTTTTATATGATGCTAGATTCCATTTGCTAGTATTAGGTTGAGGGTTGTTTGTGTCTTATCCACATAAAAGCATAACATTTTTAGAATAAAAAACAGGACCTCCCATTCTTCAGAATGCTTTACATTTTCAAAGGACTTTCTCATAAATTGAATTTATTCCCAGAATAACCAATGACCATTAGAACAATGACCTTATCTGAACTCAGCTACCCATCTGGAAACCTAGCCATCATCCGAGTGCCCAACCAGACAAATGGTTTCACTTGCATAGTCCAGGAAGACATGCCCACTAACCCTGCCATCCTGGCGGTGCTGGATTCTTCCGGCAGAAGTTCCTGCTATCATCCCAATGGAAATGTCTGGTAGGCTTCTAGTTTCCTCCTGCTGCCATTGTGTTTTTTGAGTTTGTGAAATTTTATTTTTCCTTTCATTTTTTCCAACTTTACTAAGACATAATTGACATACAATGTTGCCTAATTTAAAGGTGTACAACCAACCGTGTTGATTTGATACACTTAAAAACTGCAAAATGATTACCACCATAGCTAACACCTGCATCGTGCCACTTAATTACATTTTTGTATGGAGAACATTTAATGTGTACGCCGTTAGAAACTTATGTACATGATATAATATTATTAAGTAAAATTACTATGCTCTACATTAGATCTCCAGAATTTATTCATCTTATATTGATGTTTTGTTTTTCCTTTTAAATGATAAAATGGCTTAAGAAAATTTCTTTAAGTTAGTAGTTTTAGATAGTAATTTGTAACTCAGAGAAATACTTGATTTATACCTTTCCATGTGTTCTTCAGTGGAAAAATCCTAGGCAAATTTATAAAACCAAGCTCATTATATTCTTTCTATAAACAGAAAGAAAATATGAAGTATACAATTTCAATATTATAAGCACTTTATATAAATTATATGGTCACCCCAGGGATTTGGAACATGAATTCAGATGGTCTCTCTAGAATCTGTGTCTTAATAACATAACACTGCCTCGTCCCAGGAAATGATGGACAGTGGACAGGGGCTACACTAGGTGGTCACTGTTTGAGGTAGATGTCTAACTAGTAAGTTCCTGTAGCCACAACCAACAACAATAACATACAAACAAAATCTCTAGAGAAAGTAAGATTTTGATCCCATTTTTATCTACAAACTTATGTATTCTGACTTCATATTATTTCATTTATGAGCAAGTAAAATTTAGATTCTAACTTCAAATACATTTTAAACTCTGAGCTTTTCAGAAAGAGTTATTCTCTTTCCTTGCATTATTTAAAGGTATAACAGTCTCATCTTGAGAAATTCTGCTAATAACTGCGCCAAAGTTTGGACACGGTCAGAACTTGAGAGAGTTCGGACACAGAAAGCTGTTTGTGTTTGTAGTCCAATGCAGTCAACCCACTGTCTCCTCATGTATTGGACAATTTCTACTTATCCTTCAGGGCTCAATAGCAACTCCGTATTACGTTTGTTGGGGCACTACATTAATTGTCACCAGATAGTCATTAGTTTCTAGGACTTTTCCTTGCCAGTAAAGCCCTCTGAACCACCAACTCAACTCTTGGGCCCTCTGACATGATTCCTTGATATGGTCCTAACTTCTTCCATCTGCCTCTTGTGAAACAAGCCCTCCTGCCCTGCTGGACTGAAGATCTTTGAATGCACACCCCGGGCCTTTGCCGCTGTGTAGCATGTCTCTGTACGTGATATAGACGCAAAGAATCTTTATCAAATAAATAATTTATCCAGATAATTTTGTATCCCACTTCACAGCTACAATAAAATAATCACCTCAATTTCTTGTTTGTACTTTTGCTATTAGATTACTACCACTTATCCGTAGGGAAATAAGATGTTAGTGATTTTACTTAGGGGTCACTCATCACCAACTCGTCTAGTTTTTTTTTTTTTTTTTAATTTTGAAGCCAGTTGTATATTAAGAGATATTTCTTTTTAAGATTTTATTTATTTATTTTTAGAGAAAGGGAGAGAGAAAGAGACGGAGAGAAACATCAATGTGTGGTTGCCTCTTATGTGCCCCCATCTGGGGACCTGGCCCACAACCCAGGCATGTGCCCTGACTGGGAATCAAACCCATGACCCTTTGGTTCACACTCTGGCACTCAATCCACTAAGCCACACTAGCCAGGGCCCATCTAGTTTTTAAAAAGTAATTCATTATCAAATTAAGTCAACTTTCTAAGTATCCAAGACTCTACATATTCTGTGTCCTGAAGAAGGTGAGTGAGTACGAGAAGGACATAACTAAGTAGAATGGGAGTCTTTGGCGCCACTAGGTTGCTGACTTGCAGAGCTAAATTTGTACATTTGCAGTGAAGTGTGGCATTAGTGATGCCAAGAGACTGGGGAGCCCAGCTGATCTAAGTTCCACCTTCTGCTCTGTTACAGAGCCCTTATCCACCATAGTGATCTCAGAAATGTCCCTGAGCCTCTCCTGCCCACACTTGCACCTGAGGAGAGGCTTCCTAGGCCTCCTGGCTCCCAGGTGTCAATGCTGTTAGAAAACACTTGTCCTGGGGCCAGATTGGCTTTCCCCAGAGTCTACACTCCCTGGTCTTCATTGTGGCCTGGTGAATATCTAAGCACTGGTCTTCTCCTGTCTTTCAGGTATAGCCTACTCTCCTGTATTTCTTCTTGTCCAGACTAAAACCCTGCTTCATCCTTCTTCCCAGCACATCATTTTCCAGATCCCTTTACCATCCTGGTTCCATCGATGAGACCCATTTTTGTTTATCAGGAGGTCTTGAATTAAACTCAGTACTTCAAATTAGTATAGTATTCTGTCACAGTCTTATCACCTGAGGTTTTCCGTCATTTATAGGCTATTGGCTAGCATAGACCACTACTCCCCTTGGTTAGCACATGTCAGGGTGAATTTCAGAGTTGAATTATAATGTTTCTGTTTGTGATTGTTAATATCCTTTCTTCCCAGGGTATACATCAATATCTTGGGAGGCCAATATTCAGATCAAGCCGGCAACAGAATAAGGGCTTGGAATTGGTCAAGTTCTGTCACTTCCTCACCCTTTGTTTCATTTAAACCTGTCTTCCTGGCTTTGAACCATAATGTTGGAATTCGCATCTTAGAACAAGACAAGATTTCGATCACTTTCCTAGCAATGGGCCAACAGGCAAGAATCAATGTCGGAACCAAAGTGAAGGTAGGTACCTTTTTAAAAACAGTTAAAGCATTTAAAATAATAAGAGTAAAATAACTTTTGCTAGTGTTATTACTGATAAACTATACTTGTTTGTTGTCTACCATCCACTAAGAATTTTGGAATTCAATTAAAATACACTTATGTGAAAGTTTCATATGGAGTTGAGGGAGTCTTATAAATTGTTTCTTCATCCTTAAAAATTCCTTCTAATTCAGACTTGGATCCAAGCAACATTTACTTAGTGTTTAGTCTGTGACTTTATAGTGCTGCTTTGAGGGTTTGGTTTTAGGATTTTGTATTGCGTTGCTTTTCTCTGTACTATAGTAGAAAGCCCTGAGCTAAGTCAGGAGACCTGGTTTCTAACCATGTTCGAGGCCAAACATAAACCGCATTTCCTTGGAGACACTTCCAGACTGCCTAGCCCTTGGCCCAATGAGGGTCAGTCATGTCCTTCTCTGGGCTGTCCACGAACTCACCTCTGTCCCTGTGCTTGCTGAACCATACTTCTATAATTGCTCTCACAGCCACCTTTCCTACTGGATGGTGAGCTCCTGAATTACAGGATCTCTATCTTACTGATTCCACGGCATGGCCCAGAGTACTCTCTCAGTAACTGACAATACTGTGCATTGGTTAAGAACATGGACTTCAGGTCACAGAAGATATAGTTTCAAACCTCAACTCTGCCCTTTAGCTAAGTGAGTGAACTTGAACTTTAGTTTCCTCGTGTTAGTACTTGCAGACATAGGAAAAAGCCCCAAGACTAGAAATCTACCTTTGTAACTGATGGGCAGGGAAGGGTTGAAGAAAGAAGCAGGCCACTCCAGTCTGGCAATTAACAAAGTTTATTAAGGGGAACTCACATACATGGTACATCTTGGGCAGATGATGTGGATATCCTCCACGCTGCTTGACAGGCACCAAAGAATTATACAGAACAAGGTGAAGGAAAGTGCCCAGGTCAGGACAAGGGCTGTTCCAGGAACCAGCACACCACAGGACACAGAAGAGAGGTACTATTTATGTCAGAGGGACAGTGTGGATTATAGTCAGCCTCGGAGGGTGTTACGGGAAGCAGTCTCTGTCCTGGCCCAGGTCTAGCTTACAGGTCTGGCAGCAACCATGTCATAGGGCAGTCTGTCCTCCACACTTCATCTATAAAATGAGCATAACGATTCCGACTTTACCTGGGCAAATCGTAACAACAATCTTATTGTAAAGATTCAATGAGACTGCAAAGTACTATGCATGGCGCTTGGCATCAACTAAGTACTCAGTCAGTGATACTTAAATATACATGTAGAGCTTACCAATTACACCTTAGTAAAGCTGAAATATATACATAGATGTAGAAATGGATATGACTTTGAAGAAGCCTCTTAAACTCCAGAACTACAGAGGTGTCTTAACCTCTCAAAAGTCTGTACTTCTGGCCACTCAAAGATGGCTGTGCCCGGGCGAGTTGAGGGAAGGTTGCAGTGAGCTTTGGCGGCTGAGGAAGCGTGGAGGAAGTCCCAGCTTCTGGGAGAGCATAAGATACGGACCTTCCGGGGAAAGAAGTGCAACTCAAGATGGAAAATCATGAACCAGTTGATACTGTCAAGGAAAAACAAATTTTTGATATCATAACCAGAAAAATCAGTCAGCTTCCAGAAGCAGAAAGGTGATTTGAATTGTGAAACCTGCACCATAACACGAGGTGGATTGGTGGGACTTGTTTTTGGTGGTCTGTACCCTGTTTTCTTGGCTATACCTGTGAATGGTGGCCTAGCTGCCAGATATGCCTCAGCCCTGCTACCAGAGAAAGGAAACATCTTAACCTACTGGATCAGAATTTCTAAGCCTATCTTTAGACAGATGTTATTTCCTATTTTGCTCCAGACTGGATTTGCAGCATACCTTGGTTCTAGACAATATAAACTACTTATAAAGGCTCTTCAGTTACCTGAACCTGGCCTAGAAATTCAGTGATTGTTAAGCAAATGTGTACACAAAAATAAAACTGTAAAAATAAAAAAAATAAAAAAAAAAGTCTGTACTTCTAAGTAAGTGGAAGTATGACCTCCACATTCAGCACAAGCAGGACCATCTCATAAACACAAACAGAAGGGAAAATTCAGGTTCAACCAACATGGAGTGTCTACAATGTGCTATGAATTATTCTAGCTACTTCCAGTCAGTCTAGCTACTGTAGCAGCTGTTTGGACTCCAGCCATCGAAATTTACAGTATAGACTTCTCTGGGTACATTATATTCATGGTAAGTGCATTCTTACCAAAAATGTACAAAATACGTGCTCTCTCTTTCTCCCTTCCCTCCTTAGAAGTAGATTTTAATCAGAAAAAAAGCGTTACTTTGATGCAAAAAAATGAATTTGATATTAAAGGTTTTTACTTTTCTTATTGTCTTCATGATCACCCTTTGGATTTTTTTTTTTTAATTCAGAAGGGACATGTGAATACATGCTCATATTTGAAGATTCAAATAATACAGAAATACACAAAGTAAAAAATGAGATTTCCCCTTTATCCTTTCTCTTATTCTAACCCTTTCCCAAAAGTAACCACCACCCCAAATTTGCTGTGTATTTCTCTTTTCTATGCATTTATAAATTATTTACATATATCTTTTAGAAATAAAAATTGGATTATACTATACAGATTATATTGCATATTAATCTGTATATATTCTAGGGGATTCAATTTATTTTTTTCCCACTTAACAGGTATTAAATGTTTTCCCAAGTCTGTATGTTCAAGCACATTTGTCTATTTTATTTTTAATTGCTACATAGTATATCATGTACTATAGTTAATTTATGCTAAATCTAATGACCTCTCAGCAGCTCACACAGTTGCTCACATTTCTTCAATTGCTTCTAGGTCCCTACTCTCCTTTGATTTTTCTTCCTTTTCATTTTTCTTGGCTGATTTTCTTCTGCTCTTTTTTTCTGAATATTGAAGGCTTCCAGAACTGTCCTCAGGCTCCTCTTTTCTCCAGCTAGACTAACTCATTGTGTGATTTCATTGAGTTCCATCCAAGGATATGTTTATTGATTTTAGAGAAAGAGGAAAGGAAGGGAAGGTGGGGGAAAGAGAAAGAGAGGGAAAGAGGGAGAAAAAGAAACATCGATGTGAGAGAGAATCCTTATCTGTTGTCTTCCAAAGGCGCCCCAACTGATGATAAAACATAGAACCTTTTTGGTGTATGGAGACAACACTTCAACCAACTGAGCCACCCAGCCACGGCACCCTTTTGTTTTATCTCCAGGGGGACCTCCCATGAACTCGAGACTTGCACATCTGATTCCAGCCCAGCAAATCCATTTGGGGGTCCTAGGAGGGCATTAAAAACGTAACATAGCAAAATCAGATTTGAAAGCTTGCTCCACCCTCTGTCTTCTCCATCTCCAAAAATGGCAACGCCTTCTTTCAGCTGCATGGGCCAAAGGGTTTGAAGTAGCTATCCTCGTCTCTGATTCCCAGCCCCACATCTATTATCTGCAAGTCCTATAAACCCTGTCTCCAGCCTCTAAGACTGCTCGTGTCCTCCAACACTATCAGTCTTGTCTGCCTCTCATACCTAATTCGTCTCTTGTTTAGATGATCATAGTAGCCTCCTAATGAGTCTCCCTACTTCCAGTCTTCCAAGAGTCTATCCCAACACCATAGTTGGAGTGATACTTTGAAAACATAAGTCTGGTCAAAACTATCCAGTGGCTTCTAATCTTACTCAGAGTGAGCCAAGGTCCTACAAAAGACCTGCAATTCTGTACCTGACCTGGACTTCCTTATTTTGATATGCCCTCTTCTCACTCATCCTGCTCCTTTTTGCTGTTCCTAGACAATACCAGGCATGTCCCTGCCACAGGACTTTTGCACTTGCTATTCCTTCAACCTAAAATGTCCCTCCTGCGTTTGGCATGTGGCTGCTGCCTCCCTTCTTTCAGATTTCTTCTCACAGAGTCCTGACCACCTGTTCTAAACTAGCAGACCCCCTCCCCACCTCCAGCCTGGCCACGTGCCACAAGGTTTAGTGTGTAGTGCTCCAAGTTTCTTTCACTTCTAACTAGTTTATGATTTCTACTTTGATTACTTCAACTCCATAGTTATTGAGTTTTCATACATAAAAAAATTACTATCCCTTGTTATTTTCTAAATGGCCAAAGAACATGACTTGCATCTTTTCCTGCTGCTTAAAATGTATTATTTTCTTTGTGGCTGATGGCATAATTTCTATGCAATGCATATTAGACACCCCCTCCCCATGGAGTATTTTTGGCACAAAATCGTACATGTCTAATTTTTCCATCCACACTGCTCTCTATTCCTTTTCTTTTTATGCTGTTGGTTTACTTCTAAAAGTATATGAAAGTCTCCCAATATTGTTGTGAAGTTGTCTATTTTTCTTACTATTTCTACCAGATTTTTCTTTATATATCTTGAAACTCTGTGATTAGGAAACTTAAGATGTTGACGATCTTCTCGATGAGTTGGACCCCTCACCCCATGCCAGCTTCCACCTCACTTATTTGCCCTTCAGCGCTGCCCATTATGTGACTCAGGGTATCAATGAGGGGACTTGGTGGGGGGTTTGAAAATTTTTTTAATATTATCACTCTTGTCTGTCTTTATTATTTAATAATAAATTTAAAATTATTCCCAATTTCCCTTTTTAATGTTCTTTGGCTTAAATGCTATTCCATCTGATGTTAAATTTCTACACCTGCTTTCTTTTAGTTAGCTTCTGCTTGGTGCATTGTTTTCACCCTTAGATTTTCAACCTTTTAATCTAGTTTTGAGTTGGATATGTCTCTTGTAAACACATATGGGTGGATTTTGCTGCTTTCCTCAACCTAATAGAATCAGTCTTTTAATATGTTCTATTTTAAAGGTTACTCTGTAATTATTAGCTATATATTTTATACATATAAAATTAACTTCCAAGTCCTCCAGTTACTTCTTTTCTTTGACATCCATAATCGTCTCAAATCCTTCAGGAAATGTTAACTATATATATTCTAAAGTCTTCCTCTGGTTTCCTTGAATATAAGCATCTCTGACAGGTCAATCTGGTGCCTCTCTGTCATGGAGTCAAAATTCCTCAAATGTTTGGTGATTCTTGGTTGTGTGTTCATTTTTGTGGTTGAGAATCCCTATTTTCCTGCATGTTCTGCTAACTGACGTTTGCTTCTGATGACTGTGGCAAAGCTGTATGTGCTGTGGAGGGGTCGAAGGCTAGCCCCAGGTCCAGGCTCAATGCAGGGGAAGCACAGGGGCTACCGCCCAACCCATTACTCTAATATTTGCCTCAGGGCCCCTCCTGCTTCTCATTTCTGTTGACTTTGAGCTCAGAATGTGTGTGATTTTTTTTTTTTCCCAGAGAGAGGAGAAGGGAGGGAGAAAGAGCAATGTATGGTTGCCTCTCACATGGCCCTCACTGGGGACCTGGCCCACAACCCAGACATATGCCCAGACTGGGAATCGAACCGGGACCCTCTGGTTCCCAGCCCGGGCTCAATCCATTGAGCTACACCAGCCAGGGCTAGAATGTGTGTGTTTTAAGTTAGTGGTTTCATTTGGTCCTTTATCACTCTGGATATGGCCCCCATCCACTTTTTGACTTTTAGGAATTCCTAAAGATTATTTCTGCTGAAAATTTTTGAAAATTTTTGCTATTTTCCTGATGAAAATTTTTCCTATTTTCTAGAACTATTATTGATCTCTAAAAAAGGTTTCTGTCATATTATGAGATTTGGAATTGAAGGGAAGTGAAAAAATGCTGATCCATTCTTGTTACCCATCCATCTCGTACTCCTTCCTCTTTCCCTCCCTTCTTCCCTCCCATCCTTTCTGTCCATGGGGGAGGGATGAAAACACATAAGGATATTGTGAGTTCTTGTGTCTTTTGCAGGTAAGTGGTCACTCAGCTTGCAGAGGGCAGTAATTCAGCTTATATTTAGCCTGCCCCACTAAACGCCCCTCTAGGCCGGTCCTGAAGCTGCAGACTGGAAATTTCTCAGGCAAGGCTGTGCTAGCAGGTCCATTCACCTTCCTGCAGCTGCAAGCAGACGTCAGCCTGAATCAAAGGCTATGAGGAAGTGAGGAGAGCAGGGGCTGAGGAAGGGTCACAGAGAGGTTAATGTGGACCGGCCTCCTGGAGGTAGGGACATGTTTTAGGAGAAGGAAAAGAGTTTTAGTCCTTCTCGAAAACCCAGCTCAGGTGCTACCTTCTCTGAGGAAGGAAGGTTGCCCCCTCAGTGCCCCATCAGCCTCCAGGCCAGTACTCACAACATTGGCCCCTACTTGGCACTTCCCAGGGAAGGAACTGTGTTTGCAGCATTTCTGTGCTCCCCTAGTATATGCTGGTTAAAGTACTTGAATAAATTGTAAGCATTTGAAAGTATCCAAATCATTTGCTCTGGCCTACTCTGGTCTCTCAAGTCTCCACAGCACTTCAGCTGGCTTCCCGTTCAGGTTAGAGTAACACCACTGCCCCTGGTTATAATCAGACTCAAGAGGGACTCCAACCCCCAATTAGTGTAGCCACTGGCCTTGGCCCACAGGGACCGTTCCCACTACCAGATCCTCAGCTTCACTTCTCTTTCTCTTTGCTGAAAAGCTAGCGAACCCCAAGGAGATTCCAGTTTACCACTACATGAATAAGGATGACCTTCTTCTGCTGGCCACTTTAATAAAGATTCGACGCCTGTTTCATAAACTTGAAGGATGTATGAATTTCCCGTCTGGCCAGGTTTGGGAAAAATTTAAGCAACCGCCCTACCTTTCTTCACTTTCTGTAAAACTAATGGCCCTCTGTCACAATTCTGGGGTGAAGGAAGATACAATAACAGCAATAGCCGCTATAATAAATGAAAAAACTTAACTAAGAGTGAAGATGTTCTCATTCGTTTCATTGATTTCTTACGAGAGGGTATGGGAGATTTCAAGAAACATGTATAAAGTGACTAGAAAAGACCAAGAAATATGCTTTATTATACATTTAGAACACATCCTACATTGTCACTGGTTTACATTCTTGGTTGGGGAAGAAACAACTCACTCTCAGGACACCAGAGAATGATAAAATCAGCAAACGTGTCTATATCAGTTAGAGTACTATCAGGAAAACAGAAAGCAGGGAGAGATTAGATGCTTCCAAAACCATCTTAAAGCCTGGGGAAGTGAAGGCCAAGGAAAACCCTGCTGGCTTCCAGGAAACCTAGAAGTGAGAGGATCTCAGGAAGCCAGGAAGCCAATAGCACTGACGTGAGAGAGTGGCAGGGGCTCCTCTGGAAGCCACCACCTGACCATAGAGTGCGGGAATAACTGCCATCCGCCTGGACGGCCACCCCTCTTGCCAGGGATGAATGGCGGCTGCTGCTTCTCTCCCACCTGGCAGACCTCAGGCAGACACCTCTTGCTGGGAATCTTAATAGGAGCTACTGGCAAAGGATTCGGGAACATTGTGTATTTCCCCTTCCAAGGGGACAGAGGAGGGATGTGTGGAATCTGCAGGGACAGCCCAGTACAGTTTCTGCTCAGTGATAAAGTTGTTTCAGAGCAGAAAGCAGAACTGAGAGTTGGAGATGGCCTTGGAGCACCCAGACTCTGCCCCCCCTCAACTCTGGACTTCTCAGTTCCCTGTCCTTTTTTTTTTTTTTTTAATTTTATAATATTAGTTTTATTGGAATGGAATGGTCACATATAGCCTAAAGCTATCATTCACCTTTTACTTTTTAAATTTACTTATAATTATAGTTGACATACAATGTTATATTAGTTTCAGATGTACAACATAGTGATTCGACATTAACATACCTTACAAAGTGATCACCACAATAAGTCTAGGGACCATCTGTCACCGTACATAGTCATTATGATTATTATTGACTTTGTTCCCTATGCTTTAGAGTACATCCCCATGACATGTTATAACTGGAAGTTTGTACGTCCTAATCCCCTACTCCTTTTCTGTCCAATGCCCTGTTCTCTGTTCTCTGGAAGAGGGAGGAATGTACGGTAGTTTGAGGGGCCATTCCTATAGAGAATTCCAAATATGGTGCTGACGCACCAGAAGGATTAACCTCTCAACCATGCACTTAGGGTGAAGTACTAAATCACACTGTTTTCCTATAAAGACTCAGCTGACAAAGGGCAAGAAGGGAATGAGGGGAAAGGAGTGTTAGAATGGGATATTCAGGGGAAGGCTGAGTGCTGAGCAGCAGGAAGTAGGAACTAATAGAAAGTAGCTGAGCCCCTGGGAGACGGCCTAATTCTTGGCATGAACCCATCCACCACCTTTTATGTTCTTGCCTTTAGCTTGCTTAATAGAAACTCTATTCACATTGAAGATTCAAGTTTATTATTTTTTCCTTTCCACTCTTGCTAACATCCACTGCTGTCTTCTAAAAAGAGGTTCTTAGATTCACATCTTGATCAATACTAAATCTCTCTTTTTTATTTTTGCCTCTTCCTTTTCATTGATAAGCAAACTTTTTGTTTCTATCAAGTGAGGTAGAAATATTAAATGAGAGATATGTGTAAGCATATCTCTGAAAATTAGCGCATGACAGTACAACAAGTCACAATCACAACAAGGCCTTGACTGAACCTGTTTTTGTACATCAGGAAAAACTATTTCAGGGGTGCTAAACCCGTAGTAGATTCTGCATAAGGCCTTGATTAACGAGATAGGCAGGATAACGGGATAACATCTTTTCAATTTCTTTTTGCAGTAGTAGTTTCAGCTGTAAAGCACACTGGTTACACAATCATATACTTTATCAAAGTAATCCTCTGATATTTCACGTGCCTACTTGGCACCACACATAGTTATTACAATATTATTGACTGTATTATCTATGCTGTATTTTACATCCCTGTAATTATTTTGTGACTATCAATTTGTAGTTCTTAATCCCTTCGACTTTTTCACCCAGACCCCAGCCTCCCTTCCTCCCCCGTGTCAATCATCAGTCTATTCTCTGTGTCAATGACTCTGTTTCTATTTTGTTCATTTATTTTCTTCCTTAGATTCCACATGTGAGTGAAATCATATGGTATTTGTCTTACTCTAACTGGCTTATTTCACTTAGCATAATGCTCTCCAAGTCATTCCAAGTTTACTCAAAGAAACCTGAAACATTTATTTGAAAGAATGTATACACCCCTATGTTCATTGCCGTACTATTTACAATAGCCAAGATTTGGAGAGGGCCCAAGTGTCCATCGGTAGATGAGGGTATAAAAATACTGTGGTACCTTTACACAATGGAATACTACTTGGCCATTAAAAAGGTGGAAATCGTACTTTTTGCCACAGCATGGATGGACATTGAGAGCATTATGCTAAGTGAAATAAGCCAGTCAGAGAAAAGACAAATACCATATGATTTCACTCGCATGTGGAATTTAATGAACTACCAAGCAGAATAAAGACAGGCTCATAGATAGAGAGCAGGCTAACAGTTGGTGGGGTGTCTGGGAGGGTGGTGAAGGGATTGAGCAAAAAAGAAAAAAGGAAAACCTCCTGGACATAGACAACAGTGTGGTGATCACCAGGGGAGAGGGATGGGTAGGGAGGTAGAAGATGGTAAAGGG